>JAANSO010003720.1:0-10997 GCA_036507315.1 Lepidocyrtus fimetarius | reverse complement strand
TATTATGGAAGGATAAACAGGTAAAAAATACATCAATGAAACGCAATTCTGTTTTGGTTATAGCTGCAGCAGTTAGCAGTACAACAAGGAAGATTACATAATAGAATCCCAGGAGAGTCAGACACAAAAGACATTGTGATTTTCTTTTCATTCACATATTAAATTATTATTGTGGAAGATCAATGTTAGCCTTATAAAGCCAGAGAAGGGGATTTAGATATTGCGTAGTTTCTATTGTTGAGTCGTTTTCTAGAGTCTGGCTCTTATTGGAGAAGTTATTGCATATTCCTAGACTTCATATATTACATTGTAATACTACATGTAATACTACAATGTAATAATACATTGTTCAGTTATAGCCATTTTTATATCTATTTCTCGGTATGTCTGAAGGTTTCACTATAACTTATACCATTTCTATACTACTACTACTGCAATTTTGACACAACCATTGCATTACAAGAGAAATACCTACATCAACAATAGCGTAGTAGAGAAAGATTTCTTCTATGTGGGAATAAGAAGTGTGAATGATCTCATATGGTTTAGATATGGTTTTTATAGGTATTAAATTCTTTATCTTTTTTTTCTTGGTAAATACTGAAATAATTAAAGAAAATTGACAAGAAGTTAACCCTTTTTGTTTTATTCTTGGTAGCAACCTTTTTTAAGGACGAGAAAATCAGGTAATGTAAATTTCCTTTCTATAGAATTGTGGCTCCTGTAAGACAAGTTGAAGGAAAACATGAAATTACATAATGCATTTAAAATGCAGTAAAAATGCACTTTTTTCAATATTCAAGGTTAAATTTGAAAAGTGGTTGACTACTTTGAAAATAAAAATTCCAGCATAAATTTAAATAAAGTTGTTTATGAAGTTGATTAATTTACATAATGCATTTAAAATGCAGTAAAAATGCACTTTTTTCAATATTCAAGGTTAAATTTGAAAAGTGGTTGACTACTTTGAAAATAAAAATTCCAGCATAAATTTAAATAAAGTTAATAATAAATTAAGTTGTTTATGAAGTTGATTAATTGGCTAACCTCAACTTGTAAAGTTAATCATTAATCAAGTTAGTTAAAAATTCGAATGCTTGATTGTGGTATTTTAGAAATAGTTTGTAGGTGACAGTTTGTGAAATAACCTTGAATTGGTGAATTAATTATTTACTTGTTTACTTTTGCAGGTGGAATTTAACCAACCAGCGTTAAATCTGTGAATTTAAAATTGTTCAATAATAATTAAGATTAAAAACCAAGGACAAGCGGTTAATTGGCTCCCTTCTCATGGGAAGGCTGATTAGAACAGTTAATGAAAATAATTAACTATTTACATTCCAATTTTGATAGCGAATCTATTGAATCTTGGAATTGCTATAATTGATTGTCAATGGAGCAACAGATGTTGGATTAATTATTCAAGTTTATAGACTTTCTTTAACGAGTATTGATTAGTTGAATAAACATTAGTTATTCCATAGTTGATAAAACTGTCAAAGTTGACATTTTTGCTGTGTGGAGTGAAATTGGGAGAACTTTCGGACTTTAGAGTTAAATAAAATGCCGTGAATAGTGTAGTTGTTTGACAATAATTAGTAAATTGAAGTAATTAATTCCAAATAAGAAGCTCGTCGATAAATAAATATGTCGGGAAGCAGGAGCAGTAGCAACGAAGCGGACAAAATAGGGACGGAAGTTCCTGCAGAGAAGCCAGTAACTACTGATTCGGATGAAGATGATGAAGACGAAAGCGAAATTTTGGAGGAGAGCCCTTGCGGTCGTTGGGTCAAACGGAGGGAAGAGGTAAGACCGTTATTTTAAATTTATTTTTGGACTTTGCACTGAGTTTGGCATTTTAAATTAAAAGTTTTAAGCAGACGCTTGCATGGAATGTTTTGACTTTTAAAAACAACCTTGGTCAGTCATTTGTCAAATACGCTGTGGAGTGTGTCATTGCATAATGAAACTATTTATAGTTTATTTAAATGGAATGAATACGCACTCCAGTGTTCTTATTCAGCCCAATAATGACATTTTGTTAAAAGACGCATATCATGTACCACAAAATGGTTTAACTATCTCCAGCAATTACTACTGCGCCAAAAATTTTACCAATGCCATTTTGGTAATTTTAAAGAGCTGGAGGTAAACCGTTAAACTCATTAGGAAAAATTATTAGTATAGCGGGTCACGTTACGCTGTAGAGTATGATCATCTACCCAATTTCACCTAAATATTAATAACTATGGCCTTCATTTTTACAAAAAATAATCACTTTTCTATGCTACTGCGTTGTTACAAACATGAACAAAGTTAGGTGTCAATCTAGTCATCATCGTCATAATTGATTAATTCATGAGTCCACTTTAATATTTAACCAAAGCTTTAAATCTGTGATGGCGGTGGTGATAATAGATTTTACTCGTGTTTTAAGCTGTCTATTTCTACATCCAATATTGGATATTTGAAACTCCACCACGAAGCTTCCATAACGGCACGCACGTGGAAGAATCTACTTGTCCTAAATTCGCCAATAAACTCCCAAGGAGTATCGCATTATACGCAGTAAAAATTGGATTGGTGAGCCAACCACGAAAATGATAAGCATTATAAGTTTAGAAATGCGAATATAATGCGTGCCCATGTCGTGTTATAAGAAAGAGGATAGTTTAATGTGGTGGCGTATTATTGACATTTGTTCATAGTTTTACATCAATTGCTTGTCTGCTGAACTTCTTCAATGCGAAAACCATTGTGTAGATAATAGATAGACGGTGGCAGAAAAGTAGGCGTTGCAAAAACGCGAAATTATACTAAAGTTCAGCAGAAATTAAAAATAATAAGCAACCACAAAATGAAATACACGCAAATTTTGTAGACTTGCACCATTTGAGGAGTTTGAGGCAGTTTGTCTGCTCTTTTTAATTTAAACCTATATCTTATTAGTGAGCACAGGTATGACATTCTTTGTAAGACCTGCAAATTCCCATATTTAATATCAGTAACTGGATTTATTTATGAATATTATAACTGTATCGTTTTTTATAGTTTTGCCCTTTATCAAAATTAATAAGGAAAACTTTAGTTTTGTCAGACACACAAGGTAGATTAATGGTTTGCCATTTTTGTAAAAATGAAACGTTTTTGGAATGGGGTAAAAAAAGGGTAATCGCGGAAACAAACGGTTCTTTTTCTCATGCAATATCAGAAAAAACTTTCAGCATTTTATAGCATTTCTTATCATTCTTAACTCCAGTGTACTTGATGGATTCAATAAAACAACTTTTAAATTGTAAGCTAAATAATTTGATAACACAACTGTACCACCTTATCTGAGATAATCTTTTATCCGTCAGAGCCACTCATTTTTTGAATGGTGTGGCGTCTGCATATAAGAATGAGTTTACAAAAAAACTTTTCATCTAAAATACTGTTGTAAATAATGATGATGCTGATGATGATGAATGGTTGAATGCGGAAACAAACGGTTCTTTTTCTCATGCAATATCAGAAAAAACTTTCAGCATTTTATAGCATTTCTTATCATTCTTAACTCCAGTGTACTTGATGGATTTAATAAAACAACTTTTAAGTTGTGAAGCTAAATAATTTGATAACACAACTGTATCACCTTATCTGAGATAATCTTTTATCCGTCAGAGCCACTCATTTTTTGAATGGAGTGGCGTCTGCATATAAGAATGAGTTTACAAAAAAACTTTTCATCTAAAATACTGTTGTAAATAATGATGATGCTGATGATGATGAATGGTTGAAGAAGGAAGGAGTGAGTTGCTAGTACAGCTTAAACAGAATCCAAGGCTGTTCAATGTAACATTGTCTGCACTCTGTGTTGTTCTTAGCTATATTATGGTCGTAGTGTATTATTGACTCGTTTTTCGTGTGTAAGCTTACTTTGTATGCTTATTTTGCTTTTGTACGGTATAAGATAAACTTTATGCTCCACAAAAGTCTACTATAAATATATGAACAACCAGCCAAATATCAAATCAACAGTGCAACATTTCCTATCTATTCAGAAAACCTGTAGTTTTATCAGGCAAAGGCAAAACGTATTACTGAAATAGTAAATATATGCATACTTCAGATTTTTTCATGTTTTGAAGCCAAGTTGAACTTTTGAAATTAACCAAAAAGTTTACTAGTAACGCAGTTTATTTCGAGGCAAATTCTCAGCGTACTTGACTAAATTTGCTTCATATGAATGATCATTTCTGACGCTTCTTTAGTCATTATTCATTTTAATGAAAAAATGGAAAATTAAGGAAGGTAATTTGAACTGTGGGCATAAAACGTTTTTGTCAACAATTGAGCTGAGGGCAAAGTATGGTTTGGTCGATGACGAAATAATCCTTACTATAGTAGCTCAGTTGAACCAAGTTCATTCGCCACATTGTTTCAAATTGCAAAATTTTCCAAGTTCGCTAAAACATGTGAAAGTAGATTACGTGTCATATTCAATGCGGCATTTTAGTTTTTGTCCCTTGTCTGGTCTGGCTTTAGTCCTGTGTATAAAATAAGATGAAATGTAGGAATCTGTATGACTTCTGTGGATGAGTAAATGATTAAGATGATCTACAGGGAAAATTTGGAGAAGTCATAGTCATCTTATTACTCTTTTCAAACTTCTTCCTCCTTATACACCTCCTCATTGAGATATACAAGTTTTTCGCTAATCATCATGAGTACTACAACTGCTACTTCAATGCTGCAGATAAGAAGTGAGGAGGATGGATGGTTTTTGGATATAGACAAGTGCTGTGAGCAAAGGTTGATACGTACAAAGATGCGTATGAAGTCTTGTGTCTGTGACTGATCTGATGGGACATGGGATAGAGCAGTAATCTATTCACAATCTGGATGTGGAAAATGAGTTTTGTAATTATGCATACACTTTGCTGGTGAGTAAATAAAGCAATTGTAATAGTAATGAGAAAAAGGATACAATCTATACAATAAATCCGTTGCATGTTGATTAATGGTTAGTTGATACTGGTCACGTCGCCGAAATTTAAGCAAGGCAGGACGAAAAGCAAGTTTAAGGAATTATTACTTGAGAGACCACATTGTTAATTGTAGGTAATCTCGATTATCCATTCCGTGAAGACTAGCCGACTCATGAAAGTATTGCTAATAAAAGTTATGCATTTAATAATACGGCTAGATAGATTGGGAGTAATCGTAGACATTGACTTAAAGGAATAAAATTGGCTATATGTGTAAGTATATGTCGTCCCCGTAATTATAAGGATTTACTTATTCAAGATGGAATAAGGAAGGAAAGATTACGAATAAGGAACTGATTCAATGCATGCATCATAGCCGAAGGGTAATAATAAATAATAATAAGATCATCATAATTCATAATCGTTGTTTACAACTTTTGCATAAAATCGTCTATGAACGATTATGTGGCATCTGAAATTTATATACGTAATGTAGGAAGGAGCAGGAGCTTCAAGATTCTTGTCTTCGTGTCTTGGAACATGAACAGTCTCTTGTCGCTGTCCAGTCGGCACAGGAGTTAGCAGTAGTCCACCTGCACTAAAATAAATAATAGTAATGGAAATTAACAACCATTAGATTATAAAACCTCTTGTTAAAGCTATTTAAGTCTGAGTCGTAATCCACAAGAAAGAACTGGAAAGTTTTATTTTGTGGAAAAACAAGTCTGGTTTGCTGCTGACACATCGCCTTAATCACTGGAATTTATCTGAGGAGAAAGAACTTGTCTAAAAGAAATGAACGACAGTAATTGTGGTGGTGAGCAAATATAAAAAAAGTGTCTCGTTCAGGTGAATGAAGTATCAGCCTACCCCAATTGTATTTGCTTTAGAACGGTTTTGGATAGTTTGTCATACATAAAGAATCTTTGATAAAAGTGTTCTTTCGTTAACCTCAATCTTTAGCACCTGGAGAGAGTGCAGTTGGCCTTCTTGTGGTGTTAGTGCATGAAAAAACGTGTGATAGAAACGATGAAATAGATGAGTGTTAGTAATTAACTATATTTCATACCGTCCTCCTATGCTTTTCATATAATCCCGAATTTACTTCTGTATTTCACTGCAATGGTAGAACCGTAATTATCCTAATCATCAAATATCACCCTTTTTTGTTTGTATGAATCACGTTGAGCTTGCTGGTCCGTATCACTCACCATCATCATCCACTATTTAAGTCGCTATAATGTATAAACTGCATACACAATTAACTATAGCAGAGAGATCTAAACTAGTATTATTAGCGCTGACTGAATCTCTTTGAAAGACAAGTCATTATACGCTTAACTCCAACTCATTGAAGCAACAGCAAACATTTCACATGCATGATCAAGATTGTTCTGCAAAAAATTTCTAACATAAAGCAAGATTATCATTTACTACAACTCCATGTGAAGGAGTGAGTGGGTATAGTTTTGAGATAGTGAAATTGCTATAATCCATGCATACCATTCAGATTAGAAACAAAAAAATTGTTAAGGGTTTACATGTGGATTGCAAAAGAGCAAAAAATTAAGAACGGTTCTATGCCATGCTCCAGTCTTGATTCACCAACTACTGGATTCAGACACGTTCCAAGTTAGAAAAAATCCAACTGTCTATCGTGCTGTATATTTCCGTCTGCATTCTTAGTTTACACGTTCGTACGTGTGAAGTCAACGGTTAACAGTTATTATTACGCAAAAAGTCATGAAAAGGATTTTGTGTTGCTAAATTTAAGTGGAAAAAGTAAGGAATAACTTTAAAGAGATTCCAGTTTGTATATACATATAACCGCTGCTGTTTAAATAGAAAGTTTTCCGTTGCCGGAATTGAGTGGTGTCGAATATCATTTTATTTCATGCAGACTTATCAAGAAATTTCATCCAGTTGTGTCATTCATGATAGTGATACAGTTTTCTATATAAGAAAAAAGAGCATTTTAGACTTTGTAATAGAGAAGTGAACATTGGACGTCATCAAAACATTGACAACACTTCGTTTTTTTTGTTTTAAGAAGAAAGGAAGTAAGAGTAAACTTTACTATTTGAGGTCTGGTCTGACTTCCATTTGACTTCCAGGAATATCGACAGAATCATATTAACCACATGCTTCATTGTCATTTTGTATATAATTATTGTAGCTTTTTTTAAAAGAGTTCGTAGTTTCTTACAAAGAAGGCAGGATTTGGGTAAATGATAAGAAACTTTGCTACAAACACAAACAGTTTTGCTTACATTCTCTGCAGTTGCTCAATTATTACTGCACCCAGTTCATGTTTGTACGTAATGAAATGCCTGCATAGCAAGGAAAGCACAGACAGACGCAGTTGCAAGAAGAACGGAAGGAGAAAAAGGGTTTTGTAAAGGGAAAAGCATAGGAGAACTACTTTTAACATTTTTGCCAGATGCAGCGGAGCATCTTGTAGTTTTAGACAGGAGAAGGTTACACATGAACTCACGAGGGTTCCCGGGTTGTTGATAAACCTTTTGCAGTCATTCTAGTTTGGAACTTCCGCGAGTACAGATATCACGGTAGTTTTTTAGCAGGATTTGCTGAACTTTCAAAATTGTTTCCGTTATACAAGTCTGTTTTTGCTTCAACTGAACCTGGACTAACCGTTTAAACACGTTTTTGTGGCAAGGTACTATTACTAGTGGAGTTGTTTTAAGACTCGCAATCGTCTGGTATGTGAAAATTTGTAAAAACTGATGTTTGAAAGATTGTTACAATTTTGTGCAAATAACTGTTTAAAGTGGTGTTGTTTTAACATTCCATTGAATTTATTGGATTCAGCGGAAATTCTTTTTGGTAATCGCTACAAAAAATGAGGACCAGGAAATCCTCAGTTGAATATAATCCAGTAGGAAGGAAGTGAAATGGATTATGCCTAATGTTTCCCTAATCACTTAAATTACTGTTTGTTTTAAACTTGCTCCGCTAATGGGTCATTAAATTTTGTGTTTTAAATTCATGTTTTGCTGAGGCGCAGTTTCTACTTATGTAAGATTAACAGAGCCGCAATTAATTTTATGCAAAAACGTTAAGTGGTGTATTGCGTCAACATTCTAAAAGTTTATATCAGATTCAAAAACCTTTTTTGCGATGATTTGCGCAACAGACATTACAACCAGAAAAAGCAAAACAATTATGACTGTGACGTTAACTTTTAAACAAGTTGTGTTATCCTATGAGAGAAATTGTACTGTTTTGAAACGTGGAAATTAAAGGATTCTTCCATTTTGTGAAATAATAGACTTCAATTTTATATTGTTTCCAATTGTAAATTCATATTTGCCAAAATGAATGGAAGCAGATCAAGTAACGAGAATGACAGACTGAACATTGACGACGGAGATGATGATTCCGATGATGAGATTTTAGAGGAAAGCCCTTGTGGCCGATGGGTCAAGAGACGGGAAGAGGTAATAAACATGTTTTTGTTTATAATATATGTAAACACTCAAAAATCAAACGGGTGTATTCAATCAACGTGTCTGCGAATAAATTACATCATTTCTGCGCTAGAGAAAATGTTTGCATTTCATCTATGAAACTCTATTGAAAGCTGTACATTTTGTTGATACCGCTACAATGTTTTTAAAGTAGTACATCTTGTGTACTTATCGGCGCGTGCTAACAGTTTAGAATAAATTATACTTTCACTTACTGTTTATCTAAATGATATACTTGTGCGATTATTTAAAAAAAACTTGCAATGATTGTCAACAAGGTTTTCAACAAGTATTAACTTTACTCGATTTAATTCTCCGTCTAGCATACACCCTGTCATTATGCACTCTCATTACGATAATGATACATGTATTTTTTGTACCTGTAGGAAAAAATACATATAGTTTCTTGTTTAACTTCGTTAAACTTTTACTGATCCCATAATGAGATCATCGTTTGATTTCTATTTGATGAGAGAATCTTGCAAAATGTCTGCATTATCTATCACCTACCTACTACATACTTTCTTTCTGTAATTCACCAAAATAATATGTGAGGTACATAATCTGCTACTTTAAAGAAAAAATGCGAATATAAAATGCATTTTGGCATTCAATGCAGCTCGTTCTGTTATAGCGGTTTCAAAATCTTGTGGAGTACTCGAGATGTAATTTATAAAGAAAGCTACAGGGTACAAAGTTCCAATTAACGTTTCGAATTTGAAATGGGTCTGCATTTATGTAATGCAATGCACTTTGCTGTTTTCAAATTAACTGTTTGCATTGAGAAGTTATGAGAAAATGCTTTGTGCATTGTGCATCGAAGCGTACAGTGTTTAAAAGTTGCAGCGAAACTTTTCTGCCTTTTCTGTCAACTCTTAAAAATGTTCTGTGAGTAACAATGAAACGAGTGTAATATGGAAAACTTCTTTTTCATTCATGAAATATCGTGCATTTCAAACAAGTCACACAATGCGTTGGCTTTGTCAGCCATCCTCGGGGTAAATATAACGGGAGAATAATAAAATGACTGAAAATGCAGCGCTTTATAGTATGTACTCGAATTCATATAACGCCCAGACATAGTACATACATATATGCCCTTCATTGTTTGCTAAAAATATTCATGTGCTTTCAGAGATTTTAAAATACGGATTTTAGGTAAACTTTAGGTATTTTAGTTAGAATATTTTGACACTTTGTTTAGAGAAGAGAGAATGCATTGAGCTTACAAAGAGTATGGAAGTAGTAGTTGTCCTAACCTGATTCTAATTAGTTGTGATTCATTAATGTGTGCGTACGTCCTCAAACAATGTGCAAAGGCGCCATTGCAGATATAATTGGGCTTTTATGGCTATCATAAAAACAATAATAAAAATAATAAGTAAAATTAATCATAACTGTTTCCGTTGTGATTCACGGGTTGTGTCATTCATTAATTTATGGATGTTGGAGACTTTATTTCTATTGAGAGTTTATCTTTTCTTAACATTTGCTTGTATAAACTAATTATAATCTTTTCTCAATTTCGTACTATTTGGTGACAATAGACATGCTCTGCTCGGACTGACAACTTCGATAAAAATGAGTTGTTTGTATAACCTATAACTGTCAACAGAGCCAATAATATTGAGCTGAATGTTGCGGTCATCTTGGCGTCACCTTGATTGCAGTCAGCAAAATTTGAAAGAAAGCGATGTAAAATAAAAAGAAAGTAGAACTTGAAAAATATTGTCACCCTTAATTGAATACACTTGACAATTGATCACGCAGTAGCGTGTGTGAAATTGGTCATTTAATAGGTTTTTGATCTCGATTGACTGATCAAACCAAGCATAGCTTTTAACGCAGTAAAATCACAATGACAATAGTAGCCTTGAGAATGTTCTAGTTCAAAGTTTCCTTTTTGTATGTTATGCTCACCCTTCAGGCATTTTCTATACGCATTGACAATGAAATCTTAAGAAATCGATTCCGCTTTGCAATTCAATTTAAATTCAAGATGCTATGTAATGAGATGCATGCATGCTTTTTAAACTGGTGTGGTGTAGTTTACGATAGGCAATTTAAAATGCTAATATTGAATTAAAATTAATGAATGAATAATGTATTCCATACATTTAAAATTCACAAAAATGGCTTGTTAGTCACTTGTCAATCCAGCGGACTTTATTCAAAGGTTTTGATAGCAAAATAGCAAAGTTTTGCACTTGCACAAACCACAATAATAACAGTCCTAGGCAATTGTCTCCTTTGAATTGTAAAAAGAGTTCAAACTTGAAATTCTAAAATGGCTAAAATTAGTCTAAAGCATAAACATTCCGTGTTACATGATCCTATTTTGTTTGGAAATACAACTTTTGTTTGATTTTTTTGTAACATATTAAGTGGATTGCAAATTTGCAAAATGTAGCAATTGTAAAGTCTAGCGAGTATGAGCTTTCTCAATATTTTGCGAGCTAGTTAGAGAGATGAGATCTAGTCCACACACACATGCATGATGTCATATAGATTTCCCTATGCTTTGCTTATCATATGTTTA
>JAANSO010003719.1:0-10999 GCA_036507315.1 Lepidocyrtus fimetarius | reverse complement strand
AACAGATTTTAACCAAATTTGGCAAGTAGGTTTAAATGGTAAATTGCCAGAAGCCTATTGTTTTTCAGCAATTTTGGTCTAACGGTTTGGCCGTTACAAGTGACGGTTAAAACTTTTCAAATAGCAATGTGGTAATATTTTAGTTGTAGTATAGCAAATCAAACGCGCTGATTCCAAATATGCAATTAGTTTTTGCCAATGGTTGGGAATTTTTGCAATAAATTTGCAAATATGCATGCAGTATATCATTTTGACCGCACAGTCAGACTGATCAAGAATACGTTACTAGTTTTGCAATTTTAAATGTAAAATTTTGCAAAATATGTAAATTTTTAAAAATTAGAATAAATAGTTGGCTTAAACATAGAATGAAATTAAAAATACAACAATATCTGGATAATTTTGCAAAAATTGATACATACAGTTAATCAAATGCATACGTTCAGCTAGTAACTACATGGTTTCACAACCTTTTATTGAATATACCTTGGTTGTACGTAGGTGCGATCAATAAAAAGCAATGCTTTCTTTCATCAACCCAGCATCATGTCATATTTAAATAGATGATCGGGTGAGTCAGAAATAATACAAACCCAAGTCGGGTTATTTGCTTCTGCTTTAGCGTTCTTTTGTAAGCATTAATCTTGTTTTTATCATACAAAATACCAAGTTGGGTTTATCTCTGGTGTAAAAATTAATTGTACTTTTAGCATAATGTTATAAATAATGTAATTATTTATTTTACTAAATTAATACCTACTAGTATTAGAATAGAAATTTGTTAAAGTCATACAAAAATTATATAAATATATATCCAATAAAATACCCGGTTTAGCGTAATCAATTATGAGAAACATATATTTCATAAATGAGAACAAAAATGAAAAATAGCCTTTTACTTTAAATCTCTCCCTTTTCATTATGTATCATATAAGGAGTGGATTCCCGGAGAATAGCACGAGGATGACCATGAATATAAACAGGCTCAAAATTCGTTACACTTAACTTGCTTGAGTTTAATGCAAAACTATTGCTTCTTGATGAAAGGATTTCTTGAAGGTCAGATGCCCTTTGGCGTCTTCCTAAAACATTTCTTCTAGTAGAACATTGTGAGCAAATGCATCGACTACATAACACGATCAGAATTGTAGTTATGACTGCTCCAATAAATGAATATATCAAAATGCCCCATTTGCCTGTAAAGAATTTAGACCATGAAAATGGCAAATTGTCGTCTTCTTTAGTTGTTGTTTCAACTGTAGTAGCTGTTGAAGTTGATATGGGAGAAGAAGGGATGGGATCTGGTAAGTTTGTTTTAGTGCCACCTTTTCCATCCGTTGTAGTTGGATAAGCACTGCTTTGGGTAGTTGTTGAAGGTTTTGTGGACGAAAAGGTTGAAGCTGAGGATTTAAATGTTGTTGTACCTGATGATGATGATACTTCCGTTTCAGATGTTGATTTTTCTTCCGTTGTTGAGCTTGTTTCGGTTGTAATTGTAGTTTCTTCCATTATTTCAGATGTGCTTATCATTGCTTCAGACGTGCTTATCATTGCTTCAGACGTGCTTACCATTGCTTCAGATGTGCTAACCATTGCTTCAGATGTACTAATCATTGTTTCAGATGTTGAATCTGTTCCTGATTGCGTGGTTATTTCTGTTTCACCCGTAGTAAATGAAGATGATGTACTCAAAGTTGCATCCGTATCCGGATCTTGGGTTGTAGTAAGAGGATTTACAGGTGGCAGTTCTCCATTAACAACTAATCTGTCCAGTACGACAAAATAATCAGAACCAAAATGCGGAAATTGCATGCTAATTTCCTACGCAAAAAAGATAAACAATGAAAAATATTAATAATGAAATTCATTCCATGAATAAGAATTATCGGTAAAAAAAACTTACTGTTTCGCCATCTTTTAGTACCCTTGTAATGTCCACCCAACCGTCTCCTTTGACTAAACTCCCAAGTTATTCCATCGTAAGAAATTTCCGTCTCGAGATTTTTCTGGTAAACCCTAGCCCCAAAATTAGTATCTTCTGGTTGAATCCAATATTTTATTTTGCAACGATCTTCGCATGTTGTCCAAAATCCAAACTGTCCAAAAAGGTCATCTTCTGGGATGAAAACCTTTCCACCGTCTCTACAATCGAATTGGGACACTTGCTCCTGGTAACCGGATGGACAATCAATATCCCAATTCCCGTTGGAAGGGATTTGTGATTCAATATCAATATGAATTGTGTCTGCTGATTGTGGATTCTCCAATCCAATAACCTTGGTTAATACCAGGAAAGCTACACATAATTAAGGTTCCATAAAAACAGGGAAAAAGCGATTTTAGCCCCATCGGATCAGTGCCCTCCTGGATAAAATACTAATAATTGATCGGCAGTAGGAAATTAAGAAAAACGTAACAATAGAGCTTTAAAAGAAGACAATTAAGTACTCAATTAAGGTGTGTGAGATTAAGCTAAAATAGCAATATGTTACGGCAAATATCAATGTAAAACTAATTAATCTGCTGCAGGTTTTTGGGATCGATTTAGGATTAGCAATAAGAATAATGACATTTTTGTCAAATTACATAGCGTATCATAATATGTCAATCATTTTCCTTAGTATTGGCACCAAGTGCGTGTCTTATGGCTATTTAATGTAGCATAAAAATGAATCTGATAGATAATTACATAATGAGAGAGTGAGTACCTATGTTAAAATTTAAAAACAGAATTATATTCGATGATTATAATGGCCTATCGGATGAGATCATTTAGGGATTAAGGATTCTGCGACTTAATTTTACTTCTAAAAGTTTAATTATGACAACTCAATCTTGTAAAGTCCAACCTAGGAACAATGATAACATTATTTTGATGTACATTTTTAAATTATCTCAATGAAAAAATCAATAAAACTTGACAAGTGATGACTGTATTCTTCCTTATTTAAACAAAGCGAACAAAAACGGTGCGTCCGATTCCTGGAACATATTATCCACATGAAAATGCTGATTAAATGATGTCATGATTTGAAATGCCAAAATTAACCTTTATCGAGGGTTTAATTTTCGTATTAATTAATTGTGATAAATATTTTTATTTGCTTGAAATTAGAAAAAGAAGTATGACTGAATAATACTCATCATGTCAGTTTTCCCTATTCTCCTTCAACGCTTAATTTATCAAGAAGTACAAACATGTCGGGGTGGAGGTGGTCCAATCTTAATTCAATTACCTAAATATGCAAACAAACCAAACACATTTAAGATTTGTTTTAAAAGTACTACTTCCGAAGTAACTTTTAATATTTTGTAAGAATTTTACCTCAACTCCTACGAGGGAGGCAGCAAAGTTAACCCATTCTTGACCAGCAACAAATTCGGTTCTGCCACGGTTGTAAATGATCTCAGATAAAATGCCTTTCTGATAAATTCGAGCCTTAAAAACTCTGTCATTTTCATGAACCGTATACGCAATGCTACATCTTACTCTACATTTTGCCCAAAAACCTGTATATGATTTCAGATAAAATGCCTTTCTGATAAATTCGAGCCTTAAAAACTCTGTCATTTTCATGAACCGTATACGCAATGCTACATCTTACTCTACATTTTGTCCAAAAACCTGTTTCACCATTGAGACTGTCTGGCGGAATGTTGATACCTCCAGCTTCACAGTTGAATGAAGAAGGTACATCAGCATAGCCAAGGCTACAATCAAAGTTCCACCTGCCGTTATTGGGAATATCTTGTTGTATGTCTATCTCTGTTACATTTTGCCATGGTTGTTGTGTTGTCTCAGGAGACGGTTCTGTGGCTGCTTCGGTTGATGTTTCCGAGGTTTCCGTTACTGTTGTTAATACCTCCTCTGGAGTTGTTTCTACTGTCAATTCTGTCGTCGGTGCAGGTGTATCCGTTGCTTTATCAGTTGTGGTAGGTTTATTTGTTATTTCCGTAATTTCTGTTTCCAATTTATCCGTAGTTGATTCTACTGTTGTAAATGAATCTTGAGTTGTGATAATAGCTTCCGTTGTTATGCCAGTTTCAACTGCAGTCGCCACTTCGGTAGCTTCGGTATCCCGCAAAGTAGGTGTGGAACTCTCCTCTGGAACTGTTACCAATTGAGGAGATGTTGTGGACGGTGTTGTTTGTGGGAAAGTTGGTGGGACTGCGTCATATTTCTTCCAATACTGATAGGGATTATTACTATTGAGCGGCGTCTCTACGTTTACTTTTCTCTTTATCTCGGCCAGTTCGGTACTTGGAGGTAGAATAATTATGACAAAACTCCACATCAGTAATATATTAGAACTTAGATTTCCGTTTACGTTCTTCATTGTTGAAATTATATTGGAAAAAAGAACTTACGATACAAATGAAATAAAATAAATTGAAGAATTCTATAAAAATAAAAAGTAAATCCAAACCTTCGCCTTACTTTCACCAATTCTCTTCTGAATCAATTCGCAGACGGCAAACAGATAACTTTTGTGACATACTATATAAGTCGACTCATATCAATCATTTCTTTGTATTGAAGTCGTGTCCTTCGCGTTTTTCAACCGCTCAATTAATTCTACAGAATTACATAATATGTATGGTTTTCATAACATTTGCTACTATAATCAACGCTTAAATTGCATTACGTTGTTTAAATGAATGAAGATAAGTCAGAGATGATAGACATGTACCTATGTTGGAAAGTAATTGAGAAGGTAAGTATTAATGTATGTATATGATTTTCTTGTTTCGGTTTTAACTGATTTCATCATGGAATTGAGGTTGTATTGTTATCAATAAAATTGCAGACATGCGTTATTCAATGGAATGTACTTTCATTTTCATCAATAGAAAGGATTAAAGTAATTGTACATTCATTGGAAACCCCCAATTTGTTATTTATTATTAATTTTCGGGATTTTTTAAATTTGTAGTAAACAGAATACCAAGAATAGAAAAAAATCAATTTATTAATCAGGAGTTAATCCATTAAGTTGAAATACGAATTTCGGAATCACTGGCTAGGACTATTATTGGCGCGATTACTCACATAGTTTCAGCTTCAACTGTTATTTTGTCAAGAAGAGTAAACACATTCGGATCCATGTGATCCAAACGTATACCGATGCTCTGAAAATGTATGCAAATTTTTATTAAATTCACGTAAATCATTTACATTCTTAAAAATCCTTTCAATTTATCCAAATCCTTACTGATACAGTACCTTAACTCCATTCAAAGGAATGGCCAAGTTAACCCAACCACTGCCAGGAATGAATTCTGAGCTTTGGCAATCATAAATCACTTCGGTCATAATATTCTTCTGGAAAATCCTAGCTTTATACAGTTTATCATTTGGCTGNTCCTAGCTTTATACAGTTTATCATTTGGCTGAACAGCGTAATCAATCCAACAACGAAATCCACATTTTGTCCAAAACCCTTCACCCAAATTTTCAGGTGGAATATTTACGCTACCCGCTTGGCAGCTGAATGAAGAAGGGACATCAGCGTATCCAATTGCACAATCAAAATTCCATCGGCCATTGTTAGGAATATCTCTTTGAACATCAATTTCTGTTACATTTTGCCAGGGATTTATTGTTGTTTGAAATGAAGGTTCCGTTGTTGGGCCCTTCGTTGGAAACTCGGGTTCTGTTATTGTTGTTAATACATCTTCTGGGGTAGTTTCCAGTGGTGCTTCGGTTGTCTGAAGTGTTGTGAACTCCGATGGAGGAGCTGAGGAACCTTCACTAGGTGGATCTGTTTCTGGTATTTCTGGTATAGAAAATTCTGTCGTGGAGGTAGGATCGGATGATAGATCTGTCTCTGTGGTTGTTTCAGGTATGTCCGTTACAGTACTTGGACCCCATGTTTCTCCAGGTCCTTCAGTGTCAGATGTTTCAGTATATCCCCAAAGTAGTACTCTCTTCTGTTGCTGTGGGTTCTGATATAATCTCAGTTGTGGTAGCAGTGTCGCATGAATCGTCAATTGCTTCTCTACCATTGTGTGATATAGTGATGTCGTCAAAGATAATATATCCTCACGGAAACACCATTATTTCTAATGTTATCTATATAAATATGAATAAAATGATGATTATTTTTTCTTAAATGAAGACTTGTAATAATATTTGACAATAAAATTATATACTCATAAAACCTCATCAAAGCGTTTGATTTCCATATTTTGCGTCATCCATTCAATTTTAGTTTGTCCTGGAGAAATTAGATGACAATATTCACTTCCCCCAGGTCCATTCTTACATGGAAAAACACTTGCCGTGACATGATGGCTAAAATATTTAACTGTAATCGTAGCGTCTGTGACATCACAAAGCTTCCCTCCGACCAAACCATGAAATGCGTAAATCACCGCTTTAGGATTGTCATCCAACAAAACGTTCTCAGTCCATACACCCGCTCCACTAACATCGTTGTCTAAATCTGCTTTTTCAAATCGTTTGAATTTACTAGGAAGGTCATAGCCCTCAGAGCTCCCACTTCCTTCCCAACCAACTCGTCTAAAGGTATTCAAATCATTCGCTATGATGTCTAAACCATTTACTCCAAAAGTTAGAAGTAATTGAGCAGTAACTGTAATATTATATAACATTGAAGGTTTCAAAACTTTAATGCCTAACATTTCACTCAAAGTGATAGCGATCAGATTCTGCGTTAAAACTACCAAGACGGTTAAATAAATTTAAACTTATTTATGAAAGCGCGATTTTGAAATATTTTCCTTATTATTTAAGAATGAATCATTCAAATTATTTTATCAGTCAAGTTTTTAATCTAATGTCAAATTTTACAAACGCAAGTTTTTCATATGCACAAATACAAAAAACTTGTCAACGTTTCAAATAAATGGGTTTATGTCAACGGTTCCTTGCGTCAAATTTTGAACATGTGAGAAGTGAATTGATCTTGTCCCAAGTAGATAGATATATATAATATGTAATCGATCGTATGCATATAAAGAATGGTGACAGAAGCTTTATCAGTCCATGCGTTAACTATTGTCCAAGTTTAATCACTTAAATCCAGTTTTCCTGGTTGTGTCATAATTGTGGATTATCGTATCTAAATCAATCTAAATAGTGATTTAATCTCGTACAGGTTTCAATCTTTAGGTACTAATACCATTTAATATATGTTTTTAATAATAACCGATGAGTTCATACAAATCAAAAATCCCTAATTTTCTTGTAAAAATTAGTAATCCACCAACTGATATTTTACTAAAATATCGTGCCTCATTGACTACCTTCGTTTCGTCATGCAGTGTAAAACATTAAAATTTAATTGAAAATTTTAAATGGGAATACGGATGCTTATAATGTAAGACGAGAAAGTATACAGCAGCAAAATAAATTGACGTGATAGGTATTTCTATTAACTTTCCCTTCTTAAAGAGTCATTCTGAGTGGGTGGGAGATCGCTTGAGTAACCTCCATAAAATCAGTAAAATTTTTGATTTTATATTCTACGTGCTTTATCCGTTGTTGATGATGATGCGTAATTAGATTTCCGGTTTTTGTCTACATCTTAAAATTGAGTTAAAAGGAGCTTTCAAGATAGAAAATAAAATGAAATAAGGTTATTTGCAAAAATCAATGCATAAGCGGCATGTTACACAACATGTGCATTTTTTGGTTTTCGCATAAACTGAATACGTAACACATTTTGTACATCCTAATTTTGTTAAAAGTAGAAAATGAAATGATTTAACAGTTTAGGTATGTAATATTTTTTCAAAGCCTCCCTTCGGTTAAAGCTTTTTACCTGCAAAAAAATGGAAAGTAAATTAGGTAAGTTATTTTTGAAATAATAAAAGATATCTGTCGGAGAAAGTCGGCTCGAGCGTGATTTATAGACATACAGTTTGGAAAATTGGTGAAAGGCGTTGGCTTTCACGAGCCAAAAACGTTTCTTGGCTTTTCATTTCAATTCTTTTTATCAAAGAGACTCAAACTTCTTTTTCGCTTGTCAACTTCAAGTTGACCTCGTTTGCTGCAACAATGGATGAGAAAAAAGGATCCCCGTCTAATTCAAAACATTTACATTTATCACTCGATAGCCAAACATCTTCAGATTTGACAACTTCCCCCTGTGATTCGGAGAAAGCTACTAAAAGTGGAGATATTTCTCAATCATTCTTGCAAGGATTGAACAATCTGGATTGGTCTCGTTTTTATTATAATGAAGCTAGGGAAAGGATAAAAAATTTCAATAAATCAGTGAGACGATTATCGGATGAAGGCATCTCTTCCAGCATTGAATTCGTGAGACGATATAGGACATCCAGATCCAGCTCAAGTGGAGATAATGAGATAGAGTGTCCTGATAAGAATGTCATAGCAAGAGCAGATTCTGTTCCAGTGCAGTCAGCAACAACAGGTTGGGAAACAGACCAAACAAATTCAATTGGTGTGGGGAATCTTTCAAAATTTTCTCCTCCCCCTCCGCGACCACCTCAACCAAAGTTTACAAGCTCTCACTCGTCAACAGATTCATCCTCTCAACAGATTCCTTTGATAAAAGTGAGTACGCAAACCCAGACAAAGGGCTCTACTCAAACCAAGAAGAACCCTGATGGAGAACCATGTCCAATTTGTTATCAACAACTGCAGGATTTCAAACATAAATTCAAACACACTCGATCTCATAAAGAAAAATACGAGATTTTAACTTCCGTTCCAACTACGCTTGTACCAGACGATAATTTAACAAAAGAATTTGCTTGTTCAGATCTCATCGCGTTTGGTGCAGCTACGCTTCGGGCATCACAAGGTGCATTTTCATCGCCTCCGCCACAATTTATTTCAACACATTCCTCAGTTTGTGAAAGCAAGCATTGCCAATTTCTTTAAAAATCCAGAAAATGGTGGGGAAATGAAAGGACGTGAAAATTGTGTGGAAATCAGTAATGGAGTTTCAGAAAAACGAAGAATTCAAAAGAAGGCAATGTTCATCTCACTCTCACAATTATATCAAGAGTACATTTTGCTTTTTGCAGGGAGCTATCGTTCGATAACAATTTCCAGATTTTCTTACCTCACTCCAAATCACATTGTTTGGAGTAGACGATTCTGGGGCAACGGAAGTGATATTTGCCTTTTGCATGAGAACCTTCAACTTCTATTGTCAGCCTGCACTACTTATTACACGGATGGGATTTCCCAAGTTCTTGCAAGCGCCGTCTGCTCCGAAAAGTCAGCGCTTTGCATGTTTGGTTTCTGCGAAAACTGCTCTGTAGATAAATGCATTGCTTCCATTATGCAAGATTACAGTTATGAAGAAGTTGTTGAATTCTACTTGTGGCAAGAGTCAGACGCCAATTTCTCATTGACTTCAATGAGGGAAGCAGTTCCGCAGTTTGCTACAAGGCTACATTCAATTATTAAACAATTCCTCAAACATAAATTCATTCTTTCAATGCAAAAAGATTATCTTCAACAAGCAAACTCCTTCTTGTCTAAAGATCGAGCCTTTATATTGGTTAAAATGGCTTTTTGCGAGCCTTACATTGTCGTAAGCAAAATTGGTCCCAGAAAAGCATCAAAGTTGTTTAACTATGATCCTCAGAGAATTATCACGGTGTATCCATTCGTCATCAAATATTACGACGAGGACAAGGGCTCTCTCAAAGTGCAGAATATAGTTGTAATCAGCAATGATCTCAGGGACAACCCCACTTCTGCATATTTGTTTCAAATGGAAATGATAAAATTCGTGAAACACGCCCTTCCCCACGTAAAACACATTATTTATTTTGTTAATGACAACCCAAAGCATTATAAAAACTCGGAGACGATTCTCAACTTACTGTATCACGAAGAGGATCACAACATGAAAGCTTCATTGGAATTTATGGTTGAGGGTCACGATCTTACTGACTGTGGCATGTTGGCCACTGAAATCAAGAGAGAAAGTCGCCTGGCCGCTTTAAAAGGGAAAGCAGTAATCCAATGCGCAGAAGACTTGTTCAAATTCTGTAGAAAAGAAATGACTCGAGCTGACCTTCAATTTTGTTATGTAGATCGGTACATAAGCAGATTACAAAGTCTCGAAGTAAGACTCCAAAGGCGTTACAAACTGAATAGTGGAATAATTCCAGGAATTTCCCATTACTACTCTTTCCAACCAAACTTTATCAAAGATTTCTTAAAAGAGGACACAATTCACGTGAAAAGATACAGTTTATCTTTACAATACAACGTGATTAAAGTAATCTTGAGCTCCAGCAGTATCTCCAGCATTGAAGACATAATTTCCCACTCTTTATGCAGTCATACTCATCCCTATGATGAGACCAAACTGATCACTGGTAACATAGTCACTGTCAATTTGGAGGGGAAAGTGTTCACTGCAAGAATTACGGATGAATGTTCCGTGAAGTTTGGGAATTTAGGGGTTGCTCTAATAGGAAGGGTGGAGCCGAAGGAAAGAGGGAAACATTCTCATTTCCCTTTGGACGAAGACCTCCACGTCTGCGTTTCAACCTTAGACGTCCTCTTGATCAACGAGTCTGGGGATTTAGCCAAAAGGAAATTTGATAATGAAGGGATGAAACTGAAGAGTTTTGACAGCAGCAAAGGATCCGGATGGTCACGAGGACGCTCTTTGAGTCCTGCGTTTTTAACCACCATCCGGAAGAAAGATTCCAAGTAAAACGGGGATCATGGAGGAAACCAAGAATTTAATGATATTTATAATTTACATAATTTTTAGCATATTAATTAAATTGACTGTATGCAATTATTTCAAGTAAAATCAGACCTTTAAGCGTTTCTAGTCTACTTAGCGCTGGCCTTTGTTCCACATTTTTAGTTCTCGGCTTACGCATAAAATGCATGCACTTAAAATTCTCATCGTACCCCACGCACAAGCGGCATAACTTGAAGGATGCTTTAAAGAAAAAGTTGTTAGAGAAAATTCATTACAAAAGAAATCGGCTGCTACACAAGTTTATAATTTTTAACCAAATTTATCAA
>JAANSO010003718.1:0-11001 GCA_036507315.1 Lepidocyrtus fimetarius | reverse complement strand
GAATTGAAAGGAAAACTCCACTTGAAGGCTGAATATTTAACAATAAGTTGTAAACAACTCATAATATTCCATGAGATAACTTTTTATAACTTGTTAGGAATGGATGAAAGGAATAATATTTTCTCCATTCGCCTTCCCGTTATTATTATTAGAATTAAAACCTCATCCGCTTAGATAACGAAAAATCACTTATGATGAAAGGAAAAGTTAACAAGCTGGGAGGTTACGATTACAAAAGCACGAACACCAAGTCGAGGTTATTCTAGATATTGTTTTCATTCTTCAGAGAGGGCAAATTTTTGCTTTTTTGTGCTTTAGTACTAGAAAGGTCAAATAGGTCAATGTTCAAAAGTTGAATTGTGGCGATGCTTCTTTAAAAGGCAATAATAAATTGAATTTCGAAAATGTAATGGGAGAAAGCAGACATTAAATATCGCTACCCATCCTACAATATGTTCATGCTCAAGTATTATTATCCTTATCAATTGTCAAATCGTTCATCATCAGACTACATTTTTTTCTGCTGAGTAAAACACGTCGCCTCAGCAAAATTTTACTTTTCGCAACTACCCGAAAGTTCTCGTTGTAAATTAAGTTGTTGGCAAAATTTCTTTGGGATTTGTCAAGAGTCATTTGATTAAAAATTCATCAAAGCTTACATGACATATTTCGTATCAAGAACTACTCTTGCAAGTCACTCCTACACAACAATAGCAAAGAGCGTTTGTTTGAGTGAAAATTCTCGTTTAATGTTCCGCTTCTTACAACATCGTCATCATTCTCGTAGATTGCTGGAAGCAACATCACCTACTTTTTAAAACTTCAATAAAAGAAATCTATACCCGACGATGACAGCAACTTTCTTAAAACGAAGAATTAATTCAAGAACCTCAAACAATGAGTTATTGGAAGAATGTGCTGGAATCATAAATCAAACTTTACCTTACCTCCTCCAGGCCCTTCCAAAGCTTTCATTTTAGGAGTGGTGATATATGATTTATGGCAGCTTCTTTGAAAGTATCATTTCTTTTTTGAATAATAAATAAGGACATGAACTAACACACTTCAGTTGAGCAAGAGTAATTNGGAGTGGTGATATATGATTTATGGCAGCTTCTTTGAAAGTATCATTTCTTTTTTGAATAATAAATAAGGACATGAACTAACACACTTCAGTTGAGCAAGAGTAATTTTATACAGAGCATCACTTATCCAGCATCTACCATTTGTAAACAAACAGCAGAAAATCGCATTTATATTGTATGATAATATGCGCTCATGCATTTCACATATGATTAAATAATGAAATCATAATTTTAAACAGAGTATTACATTATGTAACGCGTCAAATAAGTTAAGATTGAAACTTTATTATTCTGTGCCTTTGCAAATAAAAAACTTTAGAAAACTGCGCAGCATATGTATTTCATGGGGGAAATGAGAAAGCCTTTAAAACTACTGGTTTAAAGGAAAAAATATTCTGAGAAATTCACTTTACGGGGTTTCTAGTTTGTTTATACAACCATTACATGTTCTTTCAAAGTAAACAAATAAAATTGTAGAAAGAAAGCAATCAAAAAATTGAAATGTAATTGAAATACAAATGTAAAACTTTTCTTGAACGACAACATTTTGACATTTGAGATTCCAGCAGGAATCAACGCAGCGGAAAAACATCAATAAAATGTTCATTAAACTTTTTCATTTGACTCAGAATTCATTATTGAAGTCGAAATGCCAATTTGTTTAAAACTTTTTTTGCTTTGGATGTTTTTATTGTAAGACCATGACCTTGCCACTAAAATCCATTGCAAAATCTAATCGATTTCAATGTGATAAACAAGTAAAATTGTTGAAAAGTTGAAATCATGTTTGTATATTAATATTTGCAGATGCTTTTATTAAAAGGTCCAGCTGTGAATATTTTATAATAACACTTTCTTCATCATTTTCAAATTTTACAAAGTATGAATAATGAAAACTAAATGTAAAACATTATTTTATACGAGAGCTTTTTTGTAATTAAATTATTTAGACAACTCTGAAAGAGAATTGGCGATAGTTTTTAATCTTTTACATTGCCATTGAAAAATAAAAAATCTTAAAGCAAGGACAAATTTTCTTTTAAAGTCAGGGATCGTATGTTTTTTTGCTTCGATGAATATGAATGTAGGAAAAGTATACAAGAGAGTGGTACAGAAGTAATAAAACTTTATTCTGTATCTTTTATAATGAGAAATGCTTTTTGCATTTTGAGTAGGAAATGCTTTAGAGCCTTTGAATTCCTGCCTTTTCTCCATCTCAAGTAAAAATGTAGTATTTCCGGTTCACTTGTAAGTAAAAGTTTGCTAAAGCACTTTTCTGGATGATCTAAAAATTTATCCAGTACAACTCTACGCATAAATGGTTTTGAAATAGTAATCATCGTCATCTGCAGTGTTTTGGGAAAAATCAAGATAAAAACTAGTTGAAATTAAAATTATTTTCCTTTAAATTGTGGTATAATAAGATGCTGCGCTGTAATTTTAATATCCTTATTCAACCCACTTATTTTTCTTCCACGTTGTGATTAACGATTAAATTGTTCACCTTTGCTTCATTATTAAATTTTCTATTTCTTTGAACCCCTGTTTCTTTTGCGCTTGTAGGACTTTCACTTTAAATGAATGTAATTCAAAGAATAAGAAATATATTTGAACAAAAAACAGAGTTGAGCGTGGGAAACCCGAGTTTTCATGTTTAAGTTTGGTCCGTATGTTATCGTATTATGGGGGTTCTACGAACTTTTGGTTCCGATTGTATGTTTAAACTCGTGTCTCGTTAATTTTTAAAGACTTTACCAAAAAATTAAATTTAACTCGTAAATCATATTTGGGTTTTGTAATAATGAAACTTTTTGCTGTAATGTTTAACAACAAAAGGTTGTTTTTTACCGCTTTTTTGTAATATGTTGAACTAGTGAATCCTTTGATGGCAAGAAAATAATTACAAGGAAATTGGCCCTTAAAATAGATTAGAAAGCTGGACTTTTAGGCAGAACAAAGGCGCATTAAATGACGAATCTTGAAGAATTCGTAGCTTTCAAATCTTTGAGTAAAATCTTTCTAAAGATAGACTTCGTTATAAGCTCGCCTAAAAAGAAGCCTTAAAATTTCAATCTTACTGTGTTTATAGTATTTGAATTGATTTCGGAAGTGTTGGAACATTCTCACTTTCTCCACAATTGTATAATGCCCTTCTTTGTGCTTAATCCTACAATCATAGCAAACGTTGAAGGAATGTAGTCATTATACTACGGACTGTGTGTGAAATTGCACACAAAGGTGAAAATTGTTACTTGTATGAAATTCCTTTACATTTCTATTCGTGCATGGTTCACTGAAAAGTATTGTACTTCTCCAATTAATGAACAAGTTCTAAAATTCTTTTAGAAAGCTCAGAAGATGCTATTTTAGGTTTGGATTGACAGAAAGAGTGAAGCAATTAATTAGTGCATAATATAGAATATTTTTTCCGTAGAATTCTTTTAATGAAATTCCATAAAACTGCGTTTCTGTATAAATAAATTGAATGAATGTTTCCTATGTACTACTTATAAAGTTTTTGTTATAAAGTTAAACTTGGTCTGTAGAAAAAGTTAACGCAAAGAAAGAATGAAATTACGTGAATTAAACAAAAACGATTTAAGCAGATTTCAATTTCATTCAATCAAGTTGGTATAATTGCATGGTTCACTGAAAAGTATTGTACTTCTCCAATTAATGAACAAGTTCTAAAATTCTTTTAGAAAGCTCAGAAGATGCTATTTTAGGTTTGGATTGACAGAAGGAGTGAAGCAATTAATTAGTACATAATATAGAATATTTTTTCTGTAGAATTCTTCTAATGAAATTCCATAAAACTGCGTTTCTGTATAAATAAAGTGAATGAATGTTTCCTATGTACTACTTATAAAGTTTTTGTTGTAAAGTTAAACTTGATCTATAAAAAAAGTTAACGCAAAGTAAGAATGAAATTACTTGAATTAAACAAAAACTATTTAAGCAGATTTCAATTTCATTCAATCAAGTTGGTAGAAATTTTATACCTTGAAATTGCAAACAATGAGACCTGTTTACGAAATACATTAACGGGCAAAAACTTTCCTTTCTTTATAGATTATTATCTTTTAACTTACACTAGATAGCATGTGAAAGCACTACTTTTTGTATTTTAAATCTTAAAATTAAGTTTCCGTGTAAGAAAGCTAAAAGTATTCTGCGTACATAGCTTTGATCCGGCCTTAAATCCATTAAAACTACACAAAGTTCAGCATACAAAAAGTTGAATTATGCGGTTTACCCTTAAATCTTTTTAGGATCAAACAAATAAAAGCTAGAAAAATGTTTAGCATATCAAACACAACTTGGCATCCCGCCACACTACTTCCGCTCTTCTTACCGCATAAGCAGCTCTAAAAATACGCCTTTTGCTGGTACACGAAGGATTTGAAATTCTTGTGCAATCACGTCATAAAAGGTGATTCAAATTTTGGAGATCGAAACATGATCATAATACATATATTATGACCTAGCATAATTTTTTATCAACAAGATTATATTTTCAATGCTTTTCAAACTTTAAAAATCTAAAATTAGTCGAAAAACAGATTAAAATTTTTACAACCATTTTTTGTTATGTTTCTGAGAAAAAAGCATAATATAACTATTTACATGGGTTTTTGCCCAACTACAAAATAATAAATTCAAATCATGCCACTTGAGTAATTTTGATTGACCATTCGAACGAGAAAAATGTTTTTCACAGGTACACGGCAAGCTTAACATTAATCGTCTATGACATTTAAAGGTTATCATTTTCCCCACGTAAAATAAGTAGAGATTTTCCTGCAGTTATGCATGCATGCGTAATAGGAATTCTCAAGCAGAAAAAGGGAAAAATCACATAGTCGACTGAATTCCACTATTTAATATTTATAAACAAAGCCCACGTCACCTGCCTTGAAAGAAGGGCAGGTGCATGACACTCCAACGCACATCCAAGGCCATACTTTATTTATGAGCATTTACCACAAACGGTATTTTCTCAAAAGTGATATGCAAGCCTAATAAAATTGTCTAATTCAAGCTTTTACTTTTTGTATTTACCTGGTGAATTGTGCGGTTATGCTACATCATGCTACATACAAGGTTTTAATATAAAGATTGCTATCTCCGTCATGAATTCACTTTCAGTTTAAATAAAGCTCCATACAACAATGTCACAGACGGAACAATTTTCTTTTGTTTCGGTTATGCATTACTTTATTGTTATTTATAGACCGACAGTGTAAATAGAGCACGTGGTCGTGGGTTTTGTACATTCATGACTGAAAATCTTTCACCAATGCATAGAAAAGCAGAAATCATACATGCTTACCTCTACTAGAAACCTACTGCGTCTTGTACAATTACCGAGAAAAAGTTTTTAGAAAAAGACAGCTCCTTTCACCCCTTATATCCTTACGCCATTTTCATTTTCACGCATATTGTCATCATATCTGTCAAGAGTAGTACCTACTGCATCAGTGGAAGGAAGCATTAGGAGAAACTAGGAGAGAAATCAACCATATGGTATTCCTATAAGATGGGGCAACCAGGGAAAGGTCTTAAAAAAGGTGTAGTCAAGCAACAAAGAATGAACTTCCAAACTTTCCACTGCCACTTGGATTGTTAGCTTAACCAAGCATGTAAACTAGATGAGACCTGACTCCTCGTCTTTTATACCAACATTAATGCAAAAGCTTTTGATTTTCTCCAGATACTGGTGAAGAAAGCAGACCAATGCAATGTGAAATGTTACAAGAATGCCCCAAGGATTTTCCTTTGCTTGGTTGAATATGACTGAAGACGCCCGTATTTGCATTGAAATAAATGTATCCTACTGATAGAGGCTGGAAAAGCAAGACAGGAGGACACATTGGAATTTTTATATTCTCCTTGCCTCCTTCATTGAAAGTTTTAATGCATAATGTGGAGCTTACGTGTACTAATATTTTATAAAGTCGGACACAATTTTCCATTTAATACTGAATAATAAAAGCCTCATCCTTCCTTCCTTCCACGGAGTTTTCTATAGAGAATTCCTCTCAACCTCAAAGCAGCCGTCTTCTTTTATTTTACACAATGATCTTGGCTAAAAGACGCTCTTACGCATACTTTCTTGTGCGTAACAAAAGTGTTCCGTTCCATCATAATAAAAAGAGACGACGGCGACGGGAAGACCTAAAAACATTTTTTTGTTCTTGTATTTCAATTCCATTTCCACAACTTTCTAGCATACTCAAAATAGCTCATCTCTGTATATGCATATGACGTAGATGCGTACGGGAATGTTTTCGAGAAAATAATACTTTTTGAGAGATCAAGGAAATACCACCTAGTGAATGAACACATCCCAAAACTTCTTTATGTGGCTGATAAGAGAAATCCTAAAAGCTGGCTGTGATATGGCCAACAAAGGCCACACAGTGAAATAGCAATATTATTTGAAGTTCCTGCTTCATCATGTAAATACAGGATGGAGGAAAAGGAAAAGTATGAGGTAAGTAAGCCTTAAAAGAAGAAATCTAGTCCACTTTGCATTAAACCAAGTAGTAAAATGTAAGATGCTCAGTCACGAGCGTCTTAGGATTTTTTACACTCCGCCGTGCCAAAGCTATCAACAAACTAAACCGGAGAAAAGGCAAGGGAAACTAAACCCCATGCAAAATAATATCTCACGCTTTATTCCATTTTCTTTTTTGTTATGGGTTTTCTACTCGTTACGCATCCGAATATACGCACAATCTCTAATAACTCTCATTTTTGCTTTCCACTTAAAAAATAGAATACTTACATAGTTCCCAGTAGCTTTTTTATTCATTACTTACTACTTTTAGATTTTTGTGATGCCCAGTGCATAAGAAATTGAAGAATAGTGTAGAATGGGAAATGGAAAGTGAAACCATAAATCGTAGAAATAAAGGTAAGGCAAGTGAAATTGTTCGTACTTTCACGAAGGATCAAGAATCGTTGAAGGAATCATACAGAAAACTATTACGCAGACTACTGTGCCCATTTTCCTGGTTTCATCGCTAATGTACCTTATTCTGTAACTTATTAAGAGTGAAAGCTGGCTCAGGTTGAAGATGGAATATTATGAGACTCCACGTGCATGAAAAACTTTCACTTTAATATTTTCTTTTTCCAAGTTGTGTGAACTTATACGGACGGCTTTTGCTCTTTATTATTTTCTCGTTTGATCCAAGCACAAAGTATATAGACAATCAACATTATATGAATCATTGCTGTCTTTATCAGCCTAATAATTCAAACTCTACATTCATACATCATCAACTACGCATACTATACCTTATCTCTACTCTCAACAATTCAGAATAAAAAGTGGAATGAAAGAAAAACAAGAATTGAAAACAATCCTGGCTATGAGCTTTCTCATGTTTTCATCACATGGATTTATTTTTGTTTATGAGCAAGGAAAACTACAGGTGGAAGGCACAAATGCATATCAAAAAAAGACACTGCACTAATCAACGGAGATGTAAGGATGCAAAAACAACTCTTTTTGTTACAGGTGCAGGCACTTTGTGATATGAATTTTTAAGAGATTGTAAAAATTCGAAAATTTCCAGAGGTAATGTTATCATAACAATGAAAATAATGTTTCAAGAAAGAAACCTTGTCGGGTTTACGAACCAGCATTTACCTTAAAAGAATAAGTTATTCATTGTTTTTACAAATGTCTCGGTATTGACTAAACTCTATGAACACATAACTTAATGATAATGTCGAAGGCTATGATGCTAAGTTGATGACACAATAAGAAGCGAAGAATTTTACTACTCCGGCCTATGCAATGGAATGGAGAAAGTAGGTGAGTTTACTTCATTGACGATAATGATTATGAAAAAGTGGTGGAGTGGAGTGGTAGAAGGCTGTATGCTTTTCCTGTTAGAAAATATTTGGGTCAGAGACAGAAAATGATTAGACCTGACAGGAAGGTCCTCCTCACAGAAAATGGTTAGCCCATCCATTATATTTCTAATCTCTTTGCTGACATTCCAACTGAGCGAGTTCTTTTGCTCCGGATATCAGTTTCTTCCTATCACTTTCTCTGTATTACGGAGAGCACTAAAACAAGAGCTAGAAAGGGAAATGCACTGATCTCATTGTCAGTTTTATAGACTGAAGAAATGGAATGATCATGATGGAAAGAACATAATATTCAATCCGGAACTGTTTTCCATTCACTATTTTCCACTGGAAAGTATCTTTTTCGTATTTCCTTTATGATCCTCAAAATCTCAAAGTAGCACGGAATGAGTGAATGATTTTTCTCTTCTTTTTACTACTTTCGTATTTTCATTCTTTTACAACTTATAAATTCTTCATTGGAACTTTCAAGAAATTCGGCGATAATAATGGTTAGATTGTACCCACATATACGGAAAAGGCATTATTATAGCATGATCAAGACTTCTTTGAAAGTTGTTTGTGTGTGTGCAATAATGATATTAGCCTGCACGTATAAGATCCAATATTATAGGTCTCTTTGAAGCGGAACAAAGAGTGTTACATTTACAATCACAATGATTTGATTAGAACAGCTATCATGTTCATCTTAATGAGCTTATACAGACATATACTGCACACTACTTTGAAAAAATGAAATTGTCTTTTCCTGATCTAAAATCATTAAAATATTTTCCTGATAATAAAAAACTACTATCTTTAATCTAAATATCCTCTAGATTGAGAGTTGGAAAGGTTCAAAATAACGTCTTATTTTCATTGCATGGAATGATCATTGTGAAGGCTACGAAAATTCAATTGGAAAAGGAACTAAATGAAAACGGGACAACACGAACTCTTGCTCTTTCCTGTTTTTTAGACTCCAACATATCTTTTACGTGCCCTTTAGTTGATTACAAACATAGTTTATTAAAAGTGGTCGCTTCAATTCCAGTTTTATTGAATTGAACTATGTCATCGTTATTGTCACAAGTTTGAAACTTGTACCAGCAGTGTGTAAACAAGAATACTTGACACTTTTTTTTAGAAAGTATGTATATGTATAATAATTGTTTGAGGGAGATCAGTTTCTTATTCACTTCCCTTAGACAGCCGACAACCACTTCTTTTCAACTTTCCTCTTGAGTTTAAAAAGAAACTTGCTGACTTAAGTACATATTCAATAAGAATATTTAAAGTGAGTCACTGCAATGGCATGCAGTATATTATTAGATAAACCAGAAGCCCGTAGAAAAACTTATGAAGTGAAAGTGTACAAAAAGTGCACACTCCAATTTACGTTAGTCACCCCATTACTTCAATCCACTCTCTTCCACTTTTTACAATAAAGAATCTTATAGTTTATACTAAAGAATTTCTATAATAAATGTAGATAAACTTATTTAAGAAGTGTACCACTTCGTTTTTCTATTTTCATTCACTTGCATAAAAAAAGTCTATAAAATTGATGTAGGTAAGTATGGCAGGATGTATCTATCTACAAGGAAGTATCATAATCTATTGAAAGATTCTCCTGATATAAAATAGGAAGCAACTTTACAAAATTGAGGAGGAAGAGGACTTAAATTTACAAGTTTTTCAAGCCTATTCTAGAGTGTTGTCTTGTATTAGTTGTACAATTTCTTAGGAAAATATTACTTTGGTTCGCATGAGTTGCAAGTGATAAGTCTGTCATTTCACATTGCACTCAGCCAGATAATAGGAAAAATCTAGAGGATTACTACAACTTCTATCAAGACAGAAATGTAATGAAAAGAGGAAAGCGGATAAATGTTGTACATATTACACAAGCTTGAAAAAAGTTGCAAGATGCATAAAATGAATACCACAATCGGATGAAGATTGTAAATTCTTATTGGTTACTTTCTTAGGGTTAATAGTTCCATTACAAAATGAAAGCTGGAAGGAGTCCGTTACTTTCTAGTTCCTTAAAAATTACACAAACATTTATGAATTTCATGTAAGGAGTTTATTCCACCCCGAATCCCACTGTATTAACATGTTTCTAAAGTTCATCCCTTCGTGACAAGATAAATGCTTGTTTGCTTATTTCTCCGAATACTATTTACAGAAGGGAAAATGGAAAAATTATTCCTTCTCAATTTTTCACGTTGTCAGTAAAAGCTGTTGTGTAGGAAAATATGAAAAAAGCACGTTCAAACTAAACAAAATATAAAATGACATTTCTTTAGACATGTTTTCATCATTAGAAAGTTGTTATTCTTAAGCTGCCTTCCTGGAAACTTGCAAAACCTCATTGAAACTGTAGAAATTAGTAAATTTAGTTTTCTGTATAAAATGTACCTCACAGAGAAAGTTCACGTACTACATTAAATGAAAATTACAAACTTACAAAGAATCCAATACAAGTTATTAAGAAAAGGGTGAAAAGTCTTTTTTCATTATTGCACTATTCTTCCTGTAAAAACCGTGTAAACTTTCTTAATTTTCCAGTGGGGCTCTACCCTGGTGGGAGCTGTTAAGCAGGAAAACATACACAGAACAAATCCAGTGTAATAATGATGATTCTTCATGAAAAGAAGTTTTATACAGAGAAAATTTCATGAAAGCCATAAACCCCTCGATCAGCATGTGGTGACGGCGGCAGGGACAAGACCAACAAAGTGAGGAAAAGCTAGTTGGAGAAAGTCAAAACGCAACAATTATCAGAAGTCAACTCACATCAGGGAAAACTACACGCTTAAAGTAAGTTTAGATTGAGAAGATAACAAAAAGAATTTTGTTTCGGTATTGCACACTGGCCTTTTCTTGTATCTATATGTTTGCCTGACTTGTACCTAGCTTTGCAAATATTTACTATTGTATATATCATTTGTTGGAAACTTTTTTGTATAAAAGTCTAGCCTTTTCAATGTGCAAAAGTTGTTTTGTAAAGAAAATCGGTTAAAGGAAGCCTCTGGGTGTTGAC
>JAANSO010003717.1:0-11001 GCA_036507315.1 Lepidocyrtus fimetarius | reverse complement strand
ACGTAAGAACGTGCCTTGTTTCTCTATAATGTCACGTCACATTCTCTACATAATGTATGGATGTTTCACCCTTTGATCGGTCGACTCGACACTAGTAGCTGGCTTCACGACGGTGGTGGAGTGGTGCCGCTGTTTTCATTTTACTATTAACTACCATATCGTATAAGAGACCATCACGGTTCTTTGCCCTGAGAAGAGTAGTACGTGTTGCACAATGAACCGTGTTTAAACAATCAGGATGATGTGATGGGGGACCATTACTGCTCCTTGCTGTTTTATTCACATTTTTTTCCGTAATTTTCGCAAACTTGCCTGGAAAGAGGAAGATAAAAGCATTTTCGCTTTCCTCCTTTCTCCTTCTCTTTCTTTTGTTTCCTCTCTCCTCATACAGCCTCACCTGTCGAAAGCAGGAGAGGTTTTGAAGAAAATGGAAAAGTAAAGAAACAAAGTAAAGTAGTCTATCAATATTACAGATCGACATCAGAGAAAAAAAGAAAAGAAGATAAACTGCGGAAGCCATCCTAATGTCTTTTTATCTCCTTGTATGAGGCATGAAACGAGTTTGCATTTGTAATTTGAAAGGTATTTTAAGACGAGAGGAAGATGTTGTTTTCTCATCTCTTTCTTTTGTTTCCTCTCTCCTCATACAGCCTCACCTGTCGAAAGCAGGAGAGCTTTTGAAGAAAATGGAAAAGTAAAGAAACAAAGTAAAGTAGTCTATCAATATTACAGATCGACATCAGAGAAAAAAATACGAAGAAAAGAAGATAAACTGCGGAAGCCATCCTAATGTCTTTTTATCTCCTTGTATGAGGCATGAAACGAGTTTGCATTTGTAATTTGAAAGGTATTTTAAGACGAGAGATGTGAGGAAGATGTTGGGAAATGATATGATGATAGCTGTATGGAGCGGAACTGTGTTTGATCATGGTATTGATTCCCAAAGGAAGAGTTATTTTAAGGAAGGGCAGTCATGCATTGTAAAGTGTATTACTGTGCCTAGATTCTCAAGAAATATGAAAATCGACACAATCGACATTTGCCATTTGTTACCTCTTTCGTTTTATACGATCCTTAAGTAAAGATTTCTTTTGACTGGTCGATACAACAATTTACTAAAAGNTGTTACCTCTTTCGTTTTATACGATCCTTAAGTAAAGATTTCTTTTGACTGGTCGATACAACAATTTACTAAAAGTTCCTCTTATAAATTTACACAATCTTGTAAAATAGCCACGGGTAATACAAAATACTTCTCAAGAAGGCTATTTTCCTTGTAAATTCAATCCATTTAATGTAATACACAATACGTGTTAGGAAAGAAACTCACCGTGAATTCGAAGTTGGCATCCAACATTATATTCAGGCGGGCATTTGAATTCATAGCGGTTCGCATTGTTGGAGCCAAATGAGGCACAGTCTGGGATGTGTGGTCGAGTTTCAACTGGGAAAATCGACAACACCTCTTGGGCATCTCGAGAACTCTTGTCCGGGGGTATACAAACGTAACAAGAGTGATGTTGTTGACCAAAGGGTTGTTGTTGTTGCTGATGTTGCTGGTCATTAGTTGCAGGTCCGTCCGATAAAGGCAATTCCACCAGGTGGGAAGAAGGTGGTGGCAACGAGGACGAGTGTGGATGATGATGGTGATTTTCTAATGGCCGAAGCATGCTTTCTTCTGTAAACTCTGGAGAGTTGGAACTTGACGCGGTTGACATGGGCAAACGCGAAGACGAGGATATAAGAAAGGATGGCGGTGGATACGTTGAAACTGTGTCGCCTGTTGTTCCTGAAACTAAAACAAGAATTGTCATTAGTAAAAGTGTCACCATCTGTAGACATTAATTTTAATCGGATTTGATTGATCTAAAAATAGGAGATCACGGTTTGATTTTATTTCCAAAATTGTACAAACTGCCGCATTAAAAACTTTTCGGAAATTATTTTTACCACCATATTGTACATAAACTGTTCAATCTCCATGATCAATCTTCCAGCTTTTTAGGGTAATTGAATGTTATATTTTTAGACATGATGTTTAACATCCTTTCTAAGTTTGGTTTGTTTGCAAATATCATTTTGACACTCCCAAACAAAAACAAGTTAAAATCTAATATCTGGATAACAATAAATAATGAACTTCCTTCCGTTCTCCATATATTTACCGATAAAAATGTTTTCGTGTAAAACGAAAGTTATTCATTTGATTGAATTGAGTAGATGAGAAAATAAGAATGAAAGTTTAGAAATCAATTCCAAAAAATGTTTCTCCGGCAGAAAATGCCGGAGTAAAAGTTTTCATAAATTGAATACTTTTTGCAATAACTATCCATGGTTTATTACTTGCGAAAACTAGACTAAAGAATTTCATTCTTAAAGAAAAAAACTGGCGATTTGTACGTTATCCCGTAAAAGTTAAAGTCATGAAAAGTATTATGATAACATTCATATAAGGTATCCATACTTTGAACAGATTTGGAGTTTAAGAGGCTTTAGATTTTCATCACCATTCAGCAAGAGAAAACTATCAATATTTAATCTGCCAAGTCACGAAGTAACCAGGAAGCCCTGAAGTTTTCAATACACTTGGGATATCAGATTGAATGGAATCCCAGAGTATGGGAGCAGAGAGCCTTGTGTGTGAAAGTGAAATGAAGAGTAAAGAAAGAGTGAATACATAAAAGTGTTTGTAAACCTTGCACCGTTCCCTTTAATTCATTCCGGTATATTGGAAAGGACTAAATCGCTTACGCCATAACTTTAGAAAACGCACTGGGAGAAAATACCTTTTTGCGTAAACTTTGCAAAATCATTACGAGAATATAAACTCAGCCAGTTTACTTTGCATAATAAATGGCATGTAGAAAAACGTGCAAACACCAAGTAAGTTACTGTTATATCCTTTGTCTAATTTTCTTAAACCCTGCAAGCCTTTTCCTTAAGTCTGTCCTTTTTATTCTTGTGCAAAAAAATTTAATGTGCTTTTGTTATAGCTATAGTCGATGTAAATATTGCCATTTTTATATCTGTAATAAAGAAAGTGATATTTTCTCCCAGCTTTCTTATAACTTACATAAGATTTACACAAAAGTTGAAACTTTTCTTTCTCATTTGATGTAATAATGCTTGGTTGCCATTTGCACAAAGGCACTACAGAAAAGAAAGTAGATATTGTTCGCAAATTTTTGCTGCACTGCATAGAGCATTTAAAATGGTGGAAGTGTGCCTAGTGCTAGCATCCTTGCAAAAACGGCGCAATCCTTTATATTGAACACAACTTTATAAACGTTGGCCGCAAATGCCACAGGCTCTAGTAAAAGTTATTATGATGATCATATCATCAATGAAAACTGGAAAAGTAGGCGTTCTCACAGCTACTTCTTCTGCAAAAATCTTTGGAAAAATAGAAACGCGAAAAGAAAATGCGGATGTGAAATAAATTGGAAGTAAATTGATCTCCAAATTTCGATCTATTTTGCTTTCTCTTTATTTCTTAAAAACTTTCAACACCGAGACAATTTCTTTTTTTGCAAGCTAGGTAAAAATTAGTTGAAAAAGGGAAAGTGACTTTCTCCAAAATATTAGTTAATGATGTGATAAATGGAAAACTTTAGCTTGTAGAAAACTAGTAAAGATTAAAGAATAGATTTAAACTGTAGTCATTGTCATGTATTTTAACAAAGTTTTTAAGCTTTTCTAAAAGATTGTAAGAAAAGTTATGAAAAAACTCCCTTTTTCAATATTTTCTTCGAAATAATTTCTTTTATTTATTGAAAGAAAAGTGAAGAGCACGCAAAAATACTAATCTATGAAAGATTTGTTTGAAGTAGCAACTTCCACAATGAAAATTTTTCCCCTTCCGCTTCATGAACTGATGAGTATGAATGATAATAACAATTCTGCTTTTCGAACCGGGTTTAGTGTTGATCTAGGAAGAGTCCAACCAAAACACACAACTTGTGCAATTTTTCTAGCAAATTTACACAATAGCGATTTTTCTATTTGTTCTCGATATTTTATAAAAGGAAGTATTCCTCATGGAGCATATTATAAAGACTGAAGGCACGAAGTAAGCGTGAGCCGAATAAATTTTGGATTTTTCTCTATTGATATTGATTATCTTTAAGAAAAAAATGAGAATTCTGTCTTGTGATTGACTATTAACGTTCTCAATTTTTAAGCTTTTCTCTCCATCTGTACCTTCTACTCATTGCATGAGAGTTCAAAAAGTAAAAGACGTGTTGTACTTGCGGTCTAGGTTTTCGGTGACGGGAGCCGTAATAATGAAATCTTCCACAAAGTGAAAGTCAGGGCACTTTTTTTCTTGCTATCGCAAATCCCTATATACACATCAAGAACAGCAAAACTAGACGTTAAGCAACTTTCTCTGATAAACAAAATGGGTCTGGAGTCCAGACTATTTACTCCACCCTTTTGCCGATCATTTATTGGCTGTGTAGTTTGTTCATCTCTATATTTTTATTAGCTTCAGTCGTAAAATACACTCTCTTTAGAAAGCTGCTTTAAGAACGGTCATTTTGCAATCACTTTGAAAAAATAAGGAAAGACAAGGCTCACACACATGTTTTCATGCTCGATGGGAATGCGGGTATGGAAATTAGGAAACGGCTTGCTTCCCTACATGGGTTTTGGGTTTGAAAGAAATAGGCAATATTTCATTCCTGTCTATTCTACTTTCTGGATTACGATTTTACTCTTTCCTTCTGACTTGATCTCACTGTGACAGGTACTTTGTATATTCATAGTGACGGGATCCAGTAGTAGCACGTGCGAATCTACAGTAGTCTACGTGTGGGATGGAAAATTTGGTTCAGCTTCTCCTATTCTGGTCTTCACCGGTAGTCTCTTAAACTGAATTATACTAGCCATTTCCCCAAGTAAAAGGTGAAACAGAAGAAAGTGACTGGATCAGAATTATTTGAAATGAATCTTTAGTTGGGGGTGTTTCTGTCCTTTTCTCTTTTCACATAAAAAGAAATTTCTCATTCTGTAGATTTCATATATCATTATAGATGTTTCTAAAGACATTTCGCAAACTCCTCAGTCTTAAATTCCGTTGTTTGAGTTAGCTCAATATAAAATTCCAGAGCTTTCTCATCTTATTTATGCAAACCGTTTTCATCTTGTCACACGTTTCCCCTTCTAAAAAGTATGTCTTATACGGTTTGTCTAGTTTTCCTTGAGGAATGCCAACATGTGCAACGACACAGTCACCTTAACCGTATATAATCCTGTCAGGTTAGTAGAAAATATCGCTGAATGAGTAATTCTAAATTAGCTTTGCTCATAGAAACTGCATATTCATGATATGCGGTTGGTTGTGGAAGTGTTTGTCTTCTTTTTGCATCTTTCCTTACCTACTCCTATAATATAGGATCGTGTGAGTCGTGATCACATGTCATGTGTTTGTTCATGCAAACATGCATGTCAAGAGAATAAAATAGAAACAAAATGTTAACGAAGAGTAAGAAAGGTTTCTGATGCTCATCATCATTACGAACGTAATCTGTCTTCAATGTCATACATCAGTAGAATTAACCTAGTATTCAATTACAGTCTGATGGAATTACGTGATAGTGATAAGCTTTTTTATATATTCCAACAGAAAAAATCAATTTGTACGTTACCAATCCAAAAGACATTGACACACAAGTTTGTTGCTAGCTATTATCTTATAATATCATATAAATAACTCGCGTGTCTCTGGCAAATCAATGATGGAAAAAGTATAGTTTACGGGGTTCAACCGATTTTGACCTTTGACATGTCAATCGATTGCAAATTTCATTTGGAATCCAACGGTGGTACTCCCATTTGGCGATGAAGCTTGGTTCCGGAAATATCGAAGGTCAAAGTTTATATTTGATTAGCGTGTAGATTGGGTTTTTTGCATCAAACCTTCACACTTAAACACATAACATTACATCATACCTAACTTCAAACCTATTCTACTATCTCATAACTTCAAACCTAACCATGTCATGGCTTCAGACTTAGCCTGCCATGTCATGATTTCAAACCAAACCTAACCTAACCTAACCATACACAAGAACAATACAAAAAGTTTAATAGGTTCGAGTGGGATTCGAACTGGGAACCCCATGTTAATTAAATGTATACTTTGACCTTCGATATCTCCGGAACCGGGCTTCGTCGCCACATGGGAGTACCACCGTTGGATTCCAAATAAAATTTGCAATCGATTGACATGTCAAAGGTCAAAATCGGTTAAACCCCGTAAACTATACCACAGCCTCAATGATTTCAGAGAAAATCCAATTTCGACTTTACTACTACGTAAAAGGAAACTCATGCTTCGTAGCAAAATGAATTCTCAGGTAAAATACACGATTGTTATTTTTCTGTGTCTTTTTATTCCGGTGAAATTGGCAAATCAGATACATGAACATTTGCTCATGCAGTGATGCTGACGGTGGTGGCGGCGAAGGAAGGCTTCAATTATTGGGAAAGCTACACTTCTGTGAATAATTTTATTCTATAGGAGAAATATATTAAATAGAAATCAATACGTAGTTCCGTTTTGTATGCATGTATTTCGCCATCATCCTCACCGTCATCATTCTACCACTTTTACAATCCCAATGTGACAGACTGAAAAATTCCAATTTATCCTATTTACTTCTTGACGTGTTAAATGAAACTATAAACGTGGCACTGGGGAAAAAAGAATGCTATTTCGTAGAATGAATTTATTTTGCTTGTATACGGCATAATAGGAAAATAATATTCTAGGCATCCGCTGGTAAAATGGAGAACGTGACTAGAGCATTGCATAAAAAAGTATTTTTCGGTTATTTCAAGTAAGTCAAGTGGATTGACAACCAAGAAAAAAGGATTCTAGTTGAAAAAAATTCAAATTCCTGATTTTTGCTGTAGGCTGCCACTGATGGTGACGGCAAAGCCAAAGTTTTAATAATAAAAAAGGCATCTATTACTAGCTTATCATCAACTCTTTTCATTTTTCCGAATCCCTCTCATTTCTGAGGAAAAATCATTTGAGTATCAAAAGAAGATTGGACACAAATTGTAAACGACAGATGAACAGAAAATCAAACATAATCACCTTCCACACATAGAATCAAAGTTGTGAGACAAGCTCGGAAAACACGAGTATTTTGCAAGTTTTAAAATAGGAAGTAGGCGTATTACAAAATTTATGTATCTCATCACAGCCATCCATTATTTCTTGTTTTAGCATTGTAATGCCTACGTTAATCTGTAATAAGCTGGTAATAAATATAGGATTTCATCTTTTAAGATATTTTTCCTTGTACATTTTGAATGCGGTTGTAGGTGTGTACTAAGGTGGCAATGTGATCGGTACGTTATTATTATTTTCTTCAATATTTCATGTTTATGCCACGGTTCTCTTTCACTCACTCATTAAAAGCTGTCTCTTTCACACGACTCAAAGCAAAAAACGCTTCACTAACTAAGAAAGTCTAATGAAGAACATTAGGCAGAATGTTAAATATCATCTATCCTCGAAATAGGTACCTAAAAAGGATATTTTTTAAATATAATTTAATGGATGCTTTTCAGAGTGTTGATGAGAAGGAGCAGATGACAAAAGAAAAAGAACACGAAAAAGATGGAGTATAAAAACCTATGGGAAAACTTTTCAAATTAGGAGGTGATTTGTTGATGTTAGTCAAGATAGTTTAAGTGCAAAAAACTGGCTCATTCCCTCATTTATACACATTTTCATTCATTTCCTTTCTTTTACTTTTTTAAAGTGGTAGTGGTTGACTATGGTTGGTTAGGAAAATAGAGAATGGAGACAGTTGAAGCATGCTAACTAAGTTAAAAACGAAGTTTGTATTTTCTCCTGGAATCATTCATACTTCAATTCACAAAGGTATGCATTAAGTGGTTCTTTTATTTAAAGTTAAGTCAACATCCACTGACGGATCACTGAACATGAACAGTTGGCATCCACACAGAAACATTGAAAAATGAAGAATGTGACTAAAGCATATTTCTTATTATATTTTCCAACTCGCAAAAATTAAACCCGTAAAGGTTAAGCTATGCTCGACCATACGTTACCGTCAACCGTCAAAGCTTCTAAGGAACATAAGTCATGAGTTGAAAAGACAAATGAAAAGGAGAATTTCCTTTCCCGGATATTTTAACGAAGCACATTTTCCTTCTCCATCTTGAGAGAAGAAAATAAGCGTCCAAACAAGGGCATATATCTCTGAATGAAAACAATTCCATAACAATGAACATTAGAAGAAAATGGGGAACAACTTTCTGACTCTTTTTAATTTATGCATATAGCCCGAACTAACTTTGCAATTATTGTTCCCTTAATGAATATAAGAGTTTTATGAGCAAGAAACATGAAAATTGCGAAATAAAGAGTTTCGGAAAAGAGCAAACTTTTAAAAAGAAAAGTCACAGAGCAAAGGGTGGAATTCCTGCATTTACTTTATGAAAGGATACCGAAGAACACAAGCGTTTTAATGTGTGAAAAAGAGTTATTATTGCTCAAGTTTTTTGTGACGGAAAAGTAGTAGAAATAGACGAAGTAGCAAGACACACTCTTAACTGGCATCTTTCCTTTCCTTTTTAGAGTGAAATTCTTTATGACAGTTTTTTTCTTTTGCAAAAAATTACATTTGCGGCACGTCCTCTATTATTTCAAAAGACAATAAAGAATCTCTTAAGCTCTCAGGCTAGTTTTTTGCAGTCCCTTCCGCAAATGATAATCTTTCAACTTTAACGTTTTATTGATATTTGCTTATGAAAGTGTGCCTTTCTCTTCCTTCCTGTTTTTTTCTTTAAATACCGTAAACATTAAAACGGGAACTGGTTTCAAGTTTTTAAAAAGTTCAAAGAAAAATATGTGCTTTTTTAGTTTTGTCGAGAAAAGACAACTTTGGATGTGGAATATATAATTTCGTCAACTTTTTCTTCAAAATTCCGTGCTTTGATGTTTGCTCGTAATAAAAGATGAAATAAAAAAGGATTTTTTCTTCGGGTTTCCCTTTACCTGAAAAAATATTGAATTCATATCATATTTCAAGAGGTTGTTGGTTACATTTTATGATTAAACTTGTCAACAACCAATGCTCATATTCCTTTGACATTTATGACTTTTCAAATAAAAAATTAACAATTTATTGAAACCATTAAAAATTTCGTCATATCCGGTTTTTCTGTTTTAATTTTGATTTGCGTAGTTAATTTATATTTTTTGCCGACATATGCAATAAAAAGGGTTAACAAGGGAGAAAAGTAAAGACGTGACTGTGCACACAGTAGTATTTGCCTCCTTTTTGAAATTCTGCACCGCAAAATTCTACGTAATTTCAGTTTGTATTTCTTGGGCTCTATCAAAAGCTATAAAACCACGCGGTGAGGTAAACAGTAAGAATTCACGGTTAAACTCGTGTCTTGAACTTTAGTCATTTTGCATGCTTGAAAACTCTAAAGATTTTTAACACAAAAGACTCTTCTAGTCTTTACTTCTTGCTAGTTATGTAGTTGTCATAAATCTGATTTTCGGAAGCTCTCTTTTGAGATTTTTTCAAAATTATGTGTGCGTTGCAACTTTTGAGGATTTAGATTTACTACTATAGGATTACTGGACCTATTGCTGAACTTTTGTAGCACAACAACCCTTCTTCCTATAGCAATTGGTGCAGAATATGTTTGATAGGTATGAAACATAATGCCTCTGTCCAGGAGCTACTTTTTAGAAAAAGTAGGTAATGTTGCAAAATTTAGGTGTTAAAATCAGCATTCTTCCATGTATCTGACTATTCTTAACAGAACGACATTTGACTCGCAGCGGACATCATTTTGGCCTTGTTTAATAATCACTGTCAAGTGCAACCAAAAATACTGACTGAGTAATTTAATATGGAATGAAGATATAAAAACATTTCCCCAGATTGCTGTGATTGAATAAACAAGGCAAGTAATGAACATAGTTTAATGAACGTGTATCGCATATCAGTTTTAAGGTTGGGTCAGGACAAGATAGCAATTCATATAAAATTTAAATAAAAACTATTTTGCAAAAATGTGATGAAAAATATTTCAATCTCTTTATTACATTGTCAAAACAGCACATTCAATTTCAGACCTTTGATTGTTTGCAAGTAGACTAGACATGCATTTTGCATAAATAACTCACACAGGCAACGCAAACTAAACAAGTTCATTAGATATAAAGTGTTTTAAACTACCTAATATGAAAACATTGAAAAAGAAATTAATTACAAATTACAGTAATTTAATAAAGGTAAACATATGGAGTTGTTTAGCTAGTTCAACACTTTTAAAGAGAGGAAATATGAGAATTTACAAATTAGTTTGAACTTACTAGCACCCATATATCATCTGTATATCATGGTCATGCTTTAAAAATACTGTCTACAACCGTTTCCCAGACAAGGCAATGTATCAATTTTTATCAAACAAGCTATTTGACAACCAAACATATTGAATTTCAAAGGAGATCATGCTGTTAATGCCAACAACAAAATGAAGCAGCCTCACAAATTGATATGCTAAAAGTAACCATTTACAATCTCTTTCTCCCTCTAAAAACAAGTAAACTATCAAGTTAAGTAGGTAAAGGGATGCTATTATCAGGTCCAGAACAAGCATTATTTTATTACAATATCACCTTATCATAACTAGAGAGAGAGATTGCCATCTGAGATAACAATTGTGTACGACGTAGTGGAACTAGCAATAAAAACTAGAATTTCACAGCGTGATTAAAACTGCTCTGTAAGCACGCAGTAGACCCGATTAGTTAAATATTTTCACAGCATTGACATTACGAACCCAATCTATGAGGAGAACAGGTAATTTATGAGGTTTTATCTTTTAAAACAAGAGCAAGGTTTTTAGAAAAGCTTACACGAGCACAAAAAGTGGCTTTTTTCGTCCATATTGTTACAGAAAAAAGTAGTTCGATAAATTATTTCACTCAACGAG
>JAANSO010003716.1:0-11001 GCA_036507315.1 Lepidocyrtus fimetarius | reverse complement strand
CACATGGAAAAAATTACGACTTTTTAACTTGTCATTATGCATGGAAACAAATTAATATTGGCGGCAGCATTCTTTGCTGAAGGGGATGATGATAATGATAATAATCAGTGAAGATGATACGGATATTTATTGGCTTCTGTTACATTAATAAAACGTGAACATTTGACGATCTTGTCGGCAATGGAAAGGTTCCAATTTTTCCATTTTTACCATACTAATTGGATTGGAATCTTTTCTTTGTATTGAATGGGAAGCTATAAATATTTTGACAAATGTTCGTCAAAAGCTAAGTGAAAATTAAACCATTTGTAGTGTCTTTATGACAATCATAGGTCAACTGCTGCAACTAAAGGATCCAACCCGCTGTGATATGAAATATTTTCTGAAGCATCAGTTTTGTGAAGAGTATTCTAAGCCAAGATTATCCACATCATTTTGCAACACTGATCATGTTCATCAAGATAACAATAAAACCATATATAGGAAAACATTTGCTTAACATTATTTATATTTCTGCTTCTTCAATGAAGCGCTTTCGTATATAAAGACCTTGACGCTCCTCTTTGATCCCTTTTCTATTGTTTTAAATTCAGGTAATGTTCTGAGCAGTTTATTCAGTTATATGATTATGTTTTTGGAGTTTCATTTCAAGAAACTTTCCAAGGAAGTTACTTCTCTCAGCTTCTAATTTTGGGGTTTTCACAAAAATTTACAAGGATTTTTATTGATGTGTTACAGCGTTAACTTACAAGTATATTACGAAATCAAAAATAGGTATGTTTTGAAAATGTGAATCAAAAAAAGTAAATTATTGAGATGAGTCATGCACAAAAGATAAAGGTACCCCGCTACATGCTGACAATAGAACGAAAGTGAAACATTTTAAAAGCTTTATTGTGGGCATCAGCATCATCAACCAATCAAATACTAACTCATAGAAATGGCATGAATATTTAATCATTGCACAAAAAATATCACTAAAATCCTTTAAACCAAACTGCTTCAGCATCATTTATTCAATATTCGATTAATATTCTTATAAACCCTTTTTAATATTTTGCAGTTTTACATGTATTTTTTTGTTGCACCAAATGCATTTTATTTGTTAACTGTGGCCACCACCTGTCAGTAAAATGCATTCCCATAAACAGAAATTCAAGAAATGCATGGTATATTACTGCTAATAATGTTCAAGAGGAAAAGATAGTAGAAGGACAGTTAAAATGTTGTTGAATCACAATTTGTACATCACTCAACAATACATATATTTATTTGGTTTATCATCAGGACTGCCTTCGTATTTATTATCATGCAAAAAATTTCGTCAGTTGGAAAAGTTACTTTTTAAAAATCCTTTCTTTTCGCGATTACTCATTGTAAGTGCGGTGTTATGGAATACCACCTGCAGATAGATACTTGCGTACAAGACTTTTAAAAAACATGTCATAACGAGGAACACTGATAGAACCATCTATTTTTGGAGTAGGTATTATCTTGAATAACCAAAATGGAAGAAAAGGGTTAATTAAGTGCATAAAAGAGGCAATGTTGCAATACAAGGGTAACGGAAAATTTATCAGCTTTAGCAGAAATGATGACAAAGACCGTGTCATTGTCATTACATATGCATATTAACTGTTTAAACCATCCCAAATTTTTTTAGATTAGCCGTTTGTCTTGATTTGATGTAAAAGTGAAATGAAGTTGTTATGATTAATGTATCCATCAATCCATCCCTTTTTGAACTTTTAAACAAGTATTAATAACACAATCTCCATTTAAATATTAGTGTGCAGGCAATAGTAATAGGTAAATTGGTTCTAATGATGAGTATGCAAATAATTACATAAATCAAAGCATTTTAAAAGTGTAAATATATGCACAAAACCTTAAATGATTAAAAAATTTGAATTGGACACCGCGATGCTAATCTTGCGGCGCCTATAAAAGTACACACACACTTTATTTGACATAATTACTGCATTTTTCATAACTTTTGTGCAGGGGCTAACCGTGCACGGAAACAACTGGATTGTCCTATCCAGGCCGTACCACCAAAGGGGCCGTACTCCGACCAAAATAAAATAAATTTTCTGTAAGTGTACGGCCTTTCATTTCTGCAACTTCATAGACATGCCCAAATTAAAATTTTCGGCGGCCTTCGGCCGCAATTTACTTTCCTTTCCCTTAGTTTTTTTACTCCATATGCCTATGAAAGGGACACAAGAGTAATTTCTATTTCTAATTACAAACAAGACTATACTGTAATATTGTTTTGATGTAGTATTTAAACCCCAAATTTTGAATTTTTGTCTAAATTTTGTTGAATGCTAAAACCGTTTAGTTTGGCATTTGATAAAAGAATACTAATTTAGTATCTAACATAAATTTTCGGGCGGCCTTCGGCCGCCTATTTCATATTTAATTTCATTTTTAGACATGATATAGTTAAATTAAACATTTATTAAATGTTTAAGCAAATTGCAAGAGCTTAAACATATAGCTTAAATTTTAGTTTGCTACTATGTAAGTTGTCATCCCCCTGAACAAAAGACTTTCGGCCGTATCTGTGTTTATTACTTTAATTAATATTTTGAATTGCATTACCAAACGAAAATCACTTTAAAAAAGGCCGTACCACCAGCCTTTTATCCGGGCCGTACATTAGCACGGTTAGCCACTGTCTTTTGTGTGTAACAATCAAGTTTACATTGTGCTAGTATTCAAATGGAATTTTAAAAATTCAAAATGCATTCACTTTGTATGCAAACATTTGTACGAAAAATCTATAAGGTCGATGACAGAGTAAAATGCCAAGAATAAAGGATGGCACGACATGATTGCATTGCACTATTGCTTACTGGTCTTTGCAACCTTTTGAAGTTTGGTTGAAATAAAACTTTCTGTCCATTCAACCTTGAGAAAGGTCACTTACGAGAAAAATCAGAATAGGTATGTCGAATGCAAAATCAAAATAGTATTGACGACATCTGCAACCTTTTGAAGTTTGGTTGAAATAAAACTTTCTGTCCATTCAACCTTGAGAAAGGTCACTTACGAGAAAAATCAGAATAGGTATGTCGAATGCAAAATCAAAATCGTATTGACGACATCTAGATGAGAGGAAACGACAGTAAAAAATAAATCATGTATTTTCTTGGAAAATATTTTATTGCAATTTCCTTTTTACTCGTTTTTATGCAATATTTAGCTAGTATGCAGTTTACTTATTCATACGGGTTAAGGCTANTTCTTGGAAAATATTTTATTGCAATTTCCTTTTTACTCGTTTTTATGCAATATTTAGCTAGTATGCAGTTTACTTATTCATACGGGTTAAGGCTAACTGACTAGAAAAGAACATTATGTAACATGAACACTAAAGGAAAAGATTAGCCAGAAGGTACTATATTGTTGTCTTGATTATGGTGATTTGTTGCGTGTGTAATAGCAAGACGACAGTTTCCATGTTCCTTTATGTTTTTGGAAACGAATGAAATCTACGATAATAGCAATAATGCGAAAATTATGGAAAGACAAAAATAATGGTTCAAACATCATTGTCCTCTTTTTAAATTATAAATGTTTTTGGCAGATAGGTACCCTACTCCATACAATTTGGGTATACCTAGCAAACGAATATTATTATGCTGTAGTTGTTCAAATAAATGATTTATTATATTGAATTCTTTCATTATAATTGACATTCGAAAGAAATAGTTTTGCATATGCATGTATTAGAACAAAAGTGATTTAAATTTGCAAAAAGCACAATACTTAACCATTTACTGGCTTTGATACTGCAAAAAGCAAGGTTAAGCTGATCATGCGACTTAAAAAATTGATTAGATGTCTATTTTCTAAAAATAAGATGGCATCAAAGCCTATTCTTTGAAGGAAATCGTGCCTCATTTTAATTGAGATGTAACTGTAGTGAGCATAATCTTACAAATGTGTCTTTTTGATGATAATGTTAATGATGCTGGATCAATTACGATCGACTTTTTCTAATTTTTCTTCCTTTCAATGTCAATCTTGTCATAATGAAGAAGGCTGCAATGCATGACATGGCATGACACTAAAGTTGCACACGGTATAAAAAGAAGATATTAATTAATATGCAATAATATACTTTGCCCATGGTAATACTCATTCTTTTCCTCATGCCTCATACTATTTAACCTCGTTAATCAAAATGTAACATGATGGAAATGGTAGAGTTTACTAAATTGCTAGTAAAATGTTTAATTGCAACTATGTTAGTTAATGAGTTTGTAAAAAGTATTTTACAACGCCCGAAGTTTTGGTAGCACATATTTGCACCTTCTACTTTAACCGTCAAACCAGAAAAAACAAATCAGAGCAGAAAGGGCTAATTTAGGATAATAATTGCCACCTTTGTTTTTAGTTTACTCCTTTTTCCCTCCCTTTAATAAGCGCGTTCGGCGGCAGTCCCACAAATTAATATTTTTTGAAGGGGATGAATAAAAACACTAGCAGCAGTTTTCATACTGATGATGCTCACATACCGCCTTTTCAATGTCAACAAACAATAAAAATGAATTCAGTTAAACAAAAACTCCTGTTTTCAGAACTATTTTAGATCAAACTACCCTTTTATAAAAACAAATCATTTTGACGCGTTTTTGTGACGGTTTGAGTTGGCAATGCGTTTATGGGCTTTTCCTGTAGTAGCCTTTGCTTGTAGCGATAAAGCAGTATAAACAAAAATATATAATTTAAAAATGAAGGAACGATCCTTGGCCTTGAACATTAGTTGGGTAAGCAGTAGCAATATAGAATTTCAAATAATGCTCATCTTTATGCATGATTGTACTACTCTATAAAGTTTGAAGGTGTTCCGTTGATGACTTTTGTGCTAGCTGACACATGAAATGGATCATCTTTCATCATTTGTGATAATCAGTTGCGTAGTTTGTCTCATCTATATTCAATATCGCAGTCTAAAAAATAAAAATTCTACTCGTAAACTTCCTATATAAAATTGGACAAAGAAGAAGATGACACGGATGAAGGAAATAAAACACTACGCTGTTAAAAATTCCAAACCTGTCTGTTATCATTACAATTATCTTCTTTTACTATCTATTATCCCGTTGCTTTTCAGCCTAATTAAAAGATCTAGATTGGATTTGCATAAAAAATCGTTTTGTAAAATTATTTGCATGCCAAAAACATCTTCCCCTGTAGAAGAAGGGCAACTAGTATGAAAACAATAATACAAAAATGGAAAAAAGGACTTTTGTGGTCGTTATAAAAACTCTGACCTTGCTCATCTTCATGTATAAATTGCAACAAATTATAATTTACAAGTAAATAAGTGGCAAATAAGTAGTTAACCAGTTGCTTCTGCTAATTCTGCTGGACTGGGTAATCTGCATAATGAAACCCGTCATGCAAGTAATACCTAACAGTACGTCCATAAATTTGCTGCAATAACGTTCCATCAAAAAGACCCTGTTCTCTCCTCATAATAATGTGAAATTATTAGTTTGTCACTCTTACAGAAAAATCTACGAATAGGGTACAAGACAAATTTTTTATAATACAAATTGTTATCTGAAATCGGGGTGAATTGATCACCATCCTTCCTGATTTAAGCAAGCAACAAACTGCAAATCTTGGCTGCTGCCTCTGCGATTTTACGATGCTCGTACACTAAACAATCCGAAACTGCTGCAGAGCATGCAATTATAATCATGTCGTTTCTAATTTTGGTTTTGCAAGCTTTTACTTATAGCCATATCGTTATAAATTAGTAATTTAAAACCTAATTTGTAATTCAATTATGGAAATTGAGTTGGCCATATAATAACAGCGCATGTAAATATTTAGAAATGAATGTAAATTGCAAAAAATGAGCGGAAGGTTTTTTCATTTTTATAACTTATCACTACTTGCTACTATACTTATATACAGTTATACACCGTCAGTCTCCAATCACATGGTGACCGACATTAAGGGAAGTAGATGACACTGATGCTTAACTGAATTGAAGATGAGCAGGTTTTTACTGAAGCAGATGAGCAAATTATGCGGATGACCAGTAGTACGTACGGCAAACGCTTTGTACTCACTCTCGTCATCAAATTGTGTGACAATCCCCCCCACACACAAAGAACCGCAAAATTTCGTATTTCCTTTCAAAGTGCAGGTGTTAAAGGTATATATAAAACATTATGTGCATTAAAATATTTACATAACTTTTGAACAAATCAAGCTTGGTCATTGATAGCGACGGAAAAATGATATGATGACGTGAATGACTCTAGAAAGGTGCTGTGGATGAGACTACAAAAAAAAGTTCATGGTGACCAGGACAGAAATGCATAATCTAGGAATAAAAATAGCATGTTCGTGAGCAACCTTTTGTTTAAAAATAAACGAAAGGGTCAAGTTCTCACTTTAGTAAATTAGAGGGGAATCATATCAAATATTTACAATTTGGGTATTGCATCCTAAAAATGCTTATACAATTCCAATGAAAACACTCAGTTATATAATTACTATTTTTAAAGTGCAACAATCAAAATTATTTAAACATATTTGCATTAATCTGAAAACTGGGATTGCCGATTGTTATTAGTCACGATTTTATCAAATTAGACTAAAGCGGTTTAAATTACTGCTTTAATATGTATGATTTTTTATTCATTATTTGGTGCAATAAGAAATCTAATCATATTGACATTGCCAATCCTAATTTATTTTCTGATATAAATTACAGTCCTCGAAAAAAAAACATCCGATCAAAATATTGCATTCGTTTGTTTTGAATTGGTTATTTCAAGTAAGCTTGCATTTAATTAGTGTTTTTTGGGATTTTAAAAGGAAAAACTGCAAGGTGTGCTACTATTTTTTCGCATGTCTTCGGTCATTGTGTAATAGTTTGTAGTAACTAATTAAATCTAACATGAGTCGATAAAATGCAAGCCAATTTGTTTTAACAAGTATTCCAAAATATTTTTAAACATCACCATGAATTTTAGTAATGAAAATTAATGAAGGGGTAACTCGTAGCTCAATTTTATTGTGCAATCAATGCCAGCCAATATTATTTTGAGCTTAAAAAATTGGGATGGTGCGTAACCTATCCTCATGCTTGCTCGTCAAAATATTTTTGACATACGACAGGTAATATTTTTCTTCAAAATAATTCTGACAGAAGACGAATATTACATAAAAAGAAAATAAACATAATTTGAATGATAATGAATAGTTTTTTTTGTGTGAATTCGGTTGGAGTATGGAAAATTCAACAGGACATTATTAGGTTACGGTCAATTGGCCCAAAAATTAATGAAATGAATTTACATTTTAACATTGAAGCATAAATTAATAAAAATGGTTTCACTATACAACCTATTTTGCTCATACAATATATCATCGGATGATGAGAATTAACTATAATACTTGCATTTTGCAGATTAAAAATTATAATTATTTTATTTGCAAATATGTGCATTTAATTAGTCAGTCAACGCATTTCGAATTTTAAAATTAATGTTTTAGAAGGCTCTATTAATGTAATTGCGTGTTGATGACATTTTTGATAAAGGACAAATTTCGATTATGTAATTATTTTCATTGAAATCCAATGAATGCAAATGATATGCGGATAAAAAAGACGGGGAATGTAGACAAAAAACATTGACATGATATTCTGTGTTTTTCTTCACTCGGTCATCTATTTCTCTCACAGCTCTGAACAGATTAATTAATTCCATTCAATTGCCTGGCGTTTTTATTAAGTAATTAGTCATGTCTTGTGTTTGTTTTCTGGTTCGTCATAGACCTTATCATTGAAATCGTAATCAGATTCCTTTGGTAGCCAAAAGAAATAAGGCAATCTTCACCTTTTGTTTCTGCCAGGGTAGCAAGCAGCATATTATTATAGGTATTTGGTAACTAATTGCAGAGATTGTTTACTGCTCCTATATGTGTGTGGTGTAAATGGATCTTTATGTTCTCCATCCATCCACACTCCCCAACATCATCAACATGTCGCGCTGGTTGACTTTGATGTTTTTACGACAGCAACATTTTTTTTACATAAAAGAAGAAGATGAAAAAGAAGATGAACAGAGAGAATCTTCTTTTGCTGTATCAATTACTCACGCAAAATCAATTGTTGACAGGAGGCCAACTGATCACTGTCATTATCTTAGCAAAGAAATGAGAATGAGGATGACCATCCCATTATCATATCACTTCATATCAATCCAAGGGAGATAAACAGGAGCATATTATTAAAGCAGTAGTAAAAATTAATAGATGAAAAGATTATTTTGTTCTTTTGTTTTCCAAGGTGGATTGGGTTCAGGTAGTAAAAAGTCACTCTCAATCTGAGATTGGCGATAGTTTAGTAGTAGCTTTTATATTTATGTCATTTATGAAAACTCTATACACTTTATTTGTCTCTATTTATAGACAAACTAGCAATTATGCTTGGCAAGTTAACTGGAACAATTCTATTTAAATTCAATTATTTTTATTTTTATAATTTAAAAAAGTAAAATTATTCACAAGAGTTTAATGAAAATAATTTTTACAACAAAGTGAGAAAGATGGGCAATAAAACTAGTCAAACATCAGTCAAGATCACTAACAAAACACATGGCCATGTTGATACAATTATGTATCATGTGGTGGTAGTAATTATATTTTATTTAACACCAAAAACTTGTACATGAAAATTCTCATTAATTTATTCAAATTGTAAAAGATACCAGATTGCCTATTATATATTCCAATTTCTTTCAAACATTTGATAAATTTGCTAATAAATCTTTGTCATTCGTCAGATTCGCCAAAATCAGGGACCTACACATGCACTATTTTATCCCTTTAATCTTCTCCATCTACCTAGGTATACGATGAATTGATATTTTATTTTATCCCTTTAATCTTCTCTATCTACCTAGGTATACGATGAATTGATTTTTAACAATGACAAGTGTAATCATAACATCCTAAATATGTACAGCATTTGCAATTTTGCATTAATCGTGAAGATGAGCACAAACCCTGTACTTTCAAGAAAAGCTATTGCATCTTTTTACAATTCTAAATCTTTTCTAGTTCATCTCCAAAAGAAAATCTATTTATTTATTACAAAATGCTTAAATAGATGGTTCACGGAGGCAAGTGCTCACTCATTATTAAATGTATGAGCTCTATAGGCTCATATCTCTACATTTATGGTGATTATCAACGTGATCCTCATAATGGATGACCCCTGTAATTGGCAGAAAAAAATCTATAAAATTGTTGACCAATAATATGTAGATGAGATGAGATGTTATATAAATGTGGAAAGTGCAATAATTTGAAATGTAGTCAGCTTTTTTAAAAAAAACTTTTTTGGTGATAGATATTTTTATAAAACAATGACCAAAAAGGGACAGAACGACAAGGGGGAGTTTATTCACACAACCACTATACTAAATCGAGCACACTATTATTATTACTAGGCATTTTTACCATGAAGTAATGTACGTACAGCGATACCGTAAACCCATTCATTATCTCATTATTCCAAACCTGCAAAAAAATCAGACTCGTCTTCTCAATTTTTAACCCATTCTTTGTGCTTTAAAAATTTCATCAATCGCTACAGGGCAGATGAGAGAAAACCATGATCAAATAACATGAATTTTTTTTCTGCTCGTGTCATGTCAAAAGTTCAACCAGAAAATAATACAAAAAAGTGGCAAAGGTGGATACGGATTAAACAAAAAGGTCGTAAAAGATGGTACACAACAACCATTGCCAAAATGTCGTTACTATTTAACTTGAATTATTAAAAGTACAAAGAAATTTAAGTGTACGAGTAACTTTCAATGAGGATTATGCACCAATTTCTTTCCTATTTTTTTTTTGTGTGCAAAAGGGTACAGTCCTTACAAATAATATTGGCATGTACTGATATTATATTATTATCTTATTTTACCTGCACGTTTGATGAAAATCATGAGTTGATGGCGATCATCATCATCATCCTTGTTAATAAGCTGCATTGAAATTATCAAAATAAAAAGTAACCGTTTAGAATTACAAATAAAACTACACTTGTAGAAAATGTAACACAAAAAGTATTGCAATGTCATCTTCTTATTTTCCCATTTTCTATAATATTGATATAGTAGTTTAAAAAACAAGACCTCCTTTCGTGTGTAAATAGTAAAATGGAAAAGATATGGGTCTGCCACCATTCATTAAATAGTTCACACGTTCACTTCTTTCACAAATCAAAGAAAGAAATGTGTGGAACGTGCCTATTTGGTCCTTTGTCGCTCCACTACAAAAAGGAAGCTCACCCAGAGATTCAATCATCAATTGATCAAGTGTCTCAAAGTGAACTACATCTTCAATTAAATTTGTGCAATCAAAGACACAATCCAACACACCCCTTTCAAGATGAAATCTGTAAGTTTCCCAAAATAGAAATTTTACTACAACTTTTTAAGCAAAGTTTTCATCGCAAATTTTTTATTTAAAAATTTAATTTTATAAATATTAGTGAAGCTTACTTCAATAGGATTTGTGAACTAATATACATATACAATTAAAGTGATTTGATTAAGGCAACAATAATGATATGGTATTTTGTGGAAATATTTGGTTTTAGTTTTCTATTATCGTCCTTTTCTTGGGCGTGTGTGCGGCCCAACAGTACCGTGCTGTTCGTGATGCTAACGAAATTGTTATAATCAGGTCTGAAAATGAGAATAACGGCGATGGCACTTTTAGATGGGCGTCCGAGCTTTCGGATGGAACAAAGTATGTTGAAACATATTACATTTACTATATAATTTCATATGAAAGAATCACAAACTCAAAATCAAACTTAAACTCAAAAAATGTTCAACAGATTGGAGCAAAGCGGATATGTTAAGGATGGACCTGACCCAGAAAATCCAATCCAAGTTATTCAGGGTTCATTTAGTTACGTTTCCCCCGAGGGGGAGCAAATTGACT
>JAANSO010003715.1:0-11005 GCA_036507315.1 Lepidocyrtus fimetarius | reverse complement strand
AAAAGGAAGGCGGGGAAAAAGTTTTATTTTGCATGCTAACTAATGAAAATAGGCACAATAATAATAATGAAAACACGCAGGGAAAAGGTTCTTCTATTCATACTTTTCGATGCTCAATTGTGAAACTGTCTGGAAAATTCACTCTAATAGTAAACAGTTCAATCAAACAATCGTGTACGTTTATAGCTTTCAATTTAAAGTAAATGTTATCAACAACTTTTAGACCGCCTTCAAAATCTTGAGATACTCATCAAATCTTTTCTATTTTAATTTTTCTATTCATTTTTGAAAGTATATTAGACGAAGGAAAAATTGTTTACAAAATGTCAATGAAACTGATGGTGACCCAAAACCACGGTCTTTTCTCATAGAAAAAGTAACTCATTTGAAAGAAACAAGAATGAACGTTTTGAGAGAAAGCAGAGTAATCAAAAAACGTGGTTCTCTTCTACTACTGCAATGTAAAGAGAAAGTGGAAAGCATCTATCCAAAATATCTTTTCCATCTTTTCTTTCGCAGGGATCCTCTGCAGAAAAGTATGGAAGGGTATTCCACCCTGTTCCAGCTAAAAATGGTATCGATATGATGCTGAGAGTTTAGTAGCTGACTGGGACTGCAGTCGTCTTTCCAGCAACATTGCACGAACAAGAACTGTTGAAATGAAGAAGGAAGTAGTGCTTCGCCTCTATTTTTTCCACATCGGTCGCCCGCTCTTCCAGTAGTACATTGTATTGCGCCTTGCTCACAGCGCTTCTTGTATGAAGTAAAAGAGACCCACTCAGCTCTCTCAACCGACAGCAGCATTTCTTCAATTCTCATTCCAATATACCTTCTTTACACATTTTCTATAGTGTATGTTTATACTGTAATGTTTTAGAAAGAAAGCGAGGACGTCATCCAACAATAATAACGGTTTTCATGGTTCGTAACCGAACAGCTCCCCTTTTTTGAAGAGTGATCTTCCAGCTTCAGTCGAGCTTGTGAAAGTAAAATGGGATAAGGGAAGAAGATTTCGCTGCTGCTCCCCTTTCGTGTACTATTGTTGCTTAAGACAAATATTCTGTCACTGTTAAACCCTTACTCTATTCGTTTCTTTTACACAAAGTGCTGCTGCTACACTGGGACTCAGAATACATATTATTATTACTGTATTGTTGAATTACTACTGATTAAACGTGCTACAATAAAGGGTGTGGATATAAAAAAGTGAGCAAATATTTCAAACTATTTATCTTATCTTTAAAGTGTGTGTAAAAAGGTAAAAAAATGAAAACTGTGTGGATTTGAGTTTGCAAAAAGAATGAAAAGTCTTTGAAGTGTGTTGACGTTATTGCCTTTGCTTTGCCACTAGTGCTACTGTTGCTGCTGTTTCGCTTCCACCACTGTTGCCTTTTGTTGTCGTTTTGTTGTTCCTGCTGCTGTTGTTGCCCTCGCTGTTAAAGTGGTGGGCTACAAACGGCATTGGTAAAAAATGGATATATATGAAAACTGCAACTCAAGAGAGCAGAATAGTAGGATTCTATCATCAAAGTGAAAAGTTACATATTTTCCTTGCATAACATTTTTCATCTTTTCTATCTCATCCTTTGTACCCACAACTATTTTATCGATCTCACTCCCTCCAAAAACTTCAACCCGTCATTCGCAACAGCATAGCCTCTTCGACCTCTACTTTTGCTGGAAACTTGACGAGATCTCCTCATTTCTCATATGGAACACGGAGTAGACATACAGAAACTCATCTCAGAAATCCAGAGGAAACAAGCATTAACCACGTTTAGCCACCAACTGACAACATTTTAGGTTGAGTTGCTTTCCACTTTGAAAAAAATAACTTTTTGTGAGGATAAAGCAGGATGGAAATTTGTTTGAGTTGTGCTTGATCTTAGGTATATAACTACCGGCATATCCACACACACCACCGCACCACCACCGTTCGTTTTGTCTTGATTCATTTTGTTACTGCCTCTGCTGCTGCTGCTTTTTGCAAGGAGTCAAAAAGAAAAGGCAGTGTCCATCACATTGTCTTTGTCAGTGAATAACAGAAAAGAAAACTTTTGCTTCCGTTCTTCCTTCTTTTCCCAATAGAAAAATAATATCTGCACACACACACGTACATATACCAGAAAAGCAGACAGACAGGCAGACGTCACACCGTAGAAAAGCGAGATAGGAGCAACCTAGGGACAGTGATGGAAAGCAAAATATTCCCAGCTGCTCTCAAGTCCTTCCTAGATTGCACGAAAATATTTTTCCAAAAGGGAAAATGAGAGAAAGGAAGAAGGGACAAAGTGAAGAGAAAAGTATGAAAAGGGCTTACTCTTCATCATCATCAGAGAGAGGGATCTATTTGCATTTGAATTCTCCAAAAGTGAAAGTGTTCTCTATAAATTGAACTTTTGTTGTACTTGCCACCACCAAACTTTATAGAAATATGAAGCAATTTTGTCGTGATTACTGTTTGATGAGAGATGGTGTAAAGTTTTTTAAGCTGTAGTAATATCGTAATAATATCAACGAGTTATTTTTTGCGGGGAAAACATTTTAATGGAGTGGTGAAGCAGGGCTTTCCATTCTTGGACGGCGGAGGGATTTAGCCCGTTGCATAAAAGAACAAAGAGAAAGAGGTAGGGCGAGAAAAGGAAGTAATGAGAATGATGATGTGAATATTGTAAACCTCATTGAGATATGATCAAGCACGAAGCTCCACAACCACCACAAACTACTCCTGTATATGTAGTTTTTCCAAAGTTTCCACTATTCCCGCATCATTATTGCCCTCATCACCAACGTTATTGTTCCCAAACCCTCAATAAATAAAGGGACGACGATGGATTCACTTTTTCCAGCCATTTTTACGTTTCGAAATAAAAGCATGAGTAATCAAATGAACGTGCTCATGTTTTTGCCGCATTAGTTAGCTAGCACTGAAGCAGACATCATGCAGAATATTAAAAGATCAGTAGACCACAACAAAAACGCTTTTGATGGTGGTGATGCTGATGATGATGATGTTGGTTGTAATAGGATTTAAGCGTATCAAAGCTGGAACTGGCGGCAATGTCCAGTTTGTTTAAGCTTCGTAATGGTTCTTGTAAAGTTTTAAGTTGAAAATCGGCTGGCTAAAAATTGTATTTGAATAGAATGAAAAAAGAAATAAAGTGCTTTTGGTAGTATTTTTGTACTATACATTTTTACCAAGGAATAAGTGCACATGAGGGAATTCCGAAAGGGAGCGGAAGGCTTAAGAATCCAAGAAGCATAAATTGTAAAAGTCCAAAATAGGTTACCATACTATACCACATTTGGTTTCCTTCTTCTCTTTTGTGAGTGAATTTTCCTGAGTGAAAGTGAACAAATTATTTTATGAAACAAAAAGCAGAACTATAATATATAAAACTATATATACCTATAAACATATAGGTTTAAGCCGGTTCCCGGTTTAAAAGTTGCACATATGTAGAAGTATTTTAACATGATAATGTTGAATAATTTTAAATTATCAAATCATTTTTATTTGGAAATGGTGAAGATTGGGAGAGAGTAGAGACGATGATGACGATCAAATGAAAAAAATGAGTCTGGATGTTCCCGACATTTATTCCAACTCTTTTATTTCATGTTCTTCTATAATAATGTACTCAATATTATGAAATTCGATGGTGTACAATTTCTCTTGCTATCATTATTATTATTATCATGACTATCATCATTATATAAATGGGAAGGAAAAGGACGCGTTCGTTATTATTGCTACTAGTACAGTTCCCCTTTTACTAGTTCTCCTTCTTTCCACAAGAAAAATATAACAACTTTCATTTCATTTTCCTTCATTTCTATAGTCGTTGTCGCCATTTTTTCCTTCTTGCTGGACAAGCTCCAAAAAAGCCTAAGAGGAAAAGCAGTAAACCGAAATATCTGAAAAGAGAGAGAGATAGAACGAGAGAGACACGGACTAGTAAAGTTTAATATAAAAATGTTGACTCCAGGAACATCCTCTTTGCTCTTCCAACAAAGGAAAGAATCGCCATTGTCATCAAACTGCTGCGAATGGTCGTCACCAGCAGCAGCAACACCACCACCACCGCTCTTGGACTGCTTTCTTAATACTTCAACAGCAGTGACACCCACAGCCATTGATAGCTGCAACAGTCGAGGTAACTGTACCAGGATAAAATGTTGTAATTCAAGGGTTAGGAAAAAGAAAGGAAATTGTAAAAAGAAGGAGAACTGTTGTTCTTGTTCTCATCTACGGCTAAAACAATGCTTGCACCACCGTCAGAACGACCATCATCCTCAACCGCCACCATTCTTTCAACAGACTGAAAATGACAACAAAGTTGTTGGCCTAGGGAAGGAGGATTGCGATCTAGAAGAGGAACATAAATGGGTAAGAAAACTAATATAGATAGCCACACATACAGCACTAATAACAATAATGACCTTTATGATGGTTAAAAATCTGTTCAAATGGAGAAATTGCCAGAAAGCAAGAACGGGAAACATTTAGTCCAAGTCCCTTTTATTTCATATCATACAAATGGTTTCCCTATTTTGACAGAATCAATTAGTTTGCGATTAGCAGCAAGCCGTATATAGTAATGAATGGAAACCTGCCTTCTTTCTGCTTTCATATAACTTCCGTCTCCCGCCGGGTAATCTAAAAATGGTTGTTTCAGTAGCTACTATTATATAGACGAATCGTTTACTGTTTCCATTCATTTCTAGTGCTATTTGCTACTACCAAAAACTATAAACGATGATTGTGTCATAAAATCTCAATTATCTTTTCTTCCTTTCCCTTTTCCGACACCAATTTCCCCCTGTAGAGTCAACAGTATACTATATTAGCCAATTAAAAAGAAATAAAACTTGAATTTCCATCAATCTTTTTTCATTTTATTTTCAAGGATTCAACAAATAATAACAGGGAAACGGACGTAATCAAGGGTCGAATTTGGGAGACAGGGACAGGCTCAACATTTGGAATAGCCAAGTTTATATTGCCATCAACTAAAAGAAATAATAATAATAAGCTTCAATGCAGGGAACCTCTGCCAGCAAGTTGTTCTAATTATAGCAGCAATTCATTGTGTAATAATAATACTACTACTAGCTGTAGTAAGAACATTCATCATCACCACCACCATTATAACCATCTACTTCACAATCATCATCATCGACATAAACCATCTGCCTCTAGGAATCACTCAGCAGCACCATTGCACGTATATTTCAATATGATGCTTGTTCTTCTATCCCTTGCTTACCCTACATGTCATGGGAATCCGGATGCAAAGCGATTATATGACGATCTGCTCAGTAATTATAATCGCCTCATTCGACCCGTCTCCAACAATACGGAAACTGTCCTTGTACGGCTTGGCTTGAGATTATCCCAACTCATTGATTTGGTAAGTATAGCAGCCGAGTATTTTATTTGTGAATAACTGACGACGGAGTATTTATCATTTTATTTGGTAATCTGCATTTTTTTGCATCAAGCACAGCAGAATGGAAGAATATGCTTTCTTTCTTTGTAATAATATTCTTCATGAAAGTCCCAGTCGAACAATCCATTTTTTTATTCTATTCGTCTGGAATGGAATAGTTGTGTACAATCCATTAAATATTCAGATTAACCTGATTCATGACCAACAACAAAAAAGTTTTTTCCTTCTTGTTCTTCTTGTTTGTTTAAAATGCGAAAGATTTTTGTTCAGTTGCAAAACACTAAAGCAATACAAGTTGCGCATAGTAAACAGGAAAAAGGGATAGAAGGTAACTTTAAGAAACAGAAATGAAAAGAAATGAAATGTGGATGTTTATGGCACACTACCAAAACATGGTGTGTATTTATATTCTTAAAGTCTAGTTTAAAGACGACGAGAAAGTGGGAAAAGTTGGGATTCATGCATGTAGCTCCCATGGGAAACCTGAGGAAAAGTACTTTTTACCTATGTACCTCTAAACAAGAGAGCAAAGTACACAAAGGATTCTTCTGAACAGCATCAACTTCTCATTCAAGATAGCTATAAAATAATATGATAGCAGCAGCAGAAGCAGTATGCCGACTTTACTGCGAATAGAAAACCTTCTCTTTTTAGTTCTTTATCGCATTCACGTGCTCTATTCCAAACTGAGAAAGCAAGTAAAAATAAGGGTTGACTACTATAGCTGACTTTTGTCTTGCATTATATTACGTAGCTCCAATCTTATATTACACAGAAAGGAAGTTTCTACAAATAATATATTATAATTTTTCATTTTTTCTCCTGCTATGTTGTCACTCGGGAAGATAAGGAATCGGATGTTGTTCTAAAAAAGAACCGCTTGAATGTATATACATAAGCAGTTGTAGTATTACGTTTGCTTCCTGCTCTTGTTTTCATATTTAAAAAAATTAAGTAGGTATTTGTTATGTATACAACGAAAAGTCAATTTATAAACAGGCAACTAATGACAAATAATTTTATCCCGGGTTGAAAAGGCTTATACTGAAGTCTTTTTTGTATCCGCCTCTATCCTTCTCTCATCAAGACAATTTTGCTGAGAGTGTTTTAAAGCAAAGAAAATCTTAATACTTTGAGAAACTGAAAGGATCATCATGATCATAATATCCAATAATACCATTATGGCAACCTTCCTTCACAAAATGTATTGATGGCAGCAAAAGTAAACTAAAATTACATTTTTTTCAAAAAAGGGTTAAGTGGATCATGTAGAAAGAAAATAAAGAAAAGGCGAGAGATGGATGATGATGGGAAAGTCAACATTAGTAATATATGTATAGTTAAGACCAAAACTAACAAAGACAAAAAAGTAAACAAGTATTGAGTATATGTACTCATACAGTTTTTTACGTTTTCTGTCTTTTTGCCTTCCAGGCAATATTAGAAAGATTTTTTACACTCATACACATGAGAGATATGTCTTTAGAGAGAGTGAGAGCGAGGAAACTGCCACTTTCTTGTTTGATCCTCGTTGAGAAGGTGGTGGCACTTTCCCTTGAAAAATTAGAGTTGACAGGTTTTCAGCTAAAAATGAGAATAGAAGAGGAGGAGGAGGTTGAAAGAAGCATATTATATAGCCTCCAGTGTATGATATGACATGGAATGAAAAGGACTATGATGGGGACATCATCCTATGAATTTAACTTGTTCCTTCACTCCTTCAAATCCAATCTTCTTCTCTTTTGTGGTGCTTTATGACTTAAAAAATGTGAAGGATGGGGAAGAGTTTAGGAATGGGATCGGTGCGATAGTGATGTTGGTACAGGAGCATTTTCTTTCAGAAACATCCTTTCAAGTAGACTAAAGCGTTTTGGTTTCGCCAGAAACATTATCGCATTTTTGAGCAAGGACAATGAACTACATTCTCAAGCAAAGATAAATGAACAAACTGGAACCGGAGCATTACTTTGCACCATTATTATACCTCTGCGACTTTTCCAATCTCCCTTTTAGAAATAAGTACCATTTATTTAAAAAAGACGCCTACGTTAGTAGTTTTATTTTGACCCAATTTTCAGGAAAAGGATTTTGAATTTTTTGTACCTTTTTTCAGTCTGACTAGATGTTTTTTTGATTCGTTTATATACGATGGCTTCAAAGATGTCCCATGACTTGCTAATTTTCTCATCTCATTTCGACACTCATAGTCAGTAGTGCAAAGACGGGGAAAGTGATGTGATACAAAAAGGAAAGAAGTTGACATGATCCGAGTCTCGAAGAAAAAGAAAATCGACAGAGAAGGAAAACCAAACTCATTACTTTCTCCTTCATCTCATCGTCTTTCAAATCGAATGGGAATAACATTTACTTACACATAATATCTTCTACACACCACTATATCCAATCCATTCTTTTCATTATTCCAAGAAAAACCGAAGATTCTCTAATTTTTCCGAATTTTCTTCTTTCTTTTTGTATTTAGAGTTTTCTAGCAACTCCACCAGCGCAGATCTTTTGTAAGGATTAGATGGGATGAAGAGACAAAACGAGAAAATAAGAAACTTGTTACAAGTTTTTCCTTTTTCTAAATCCCTCCTATTTCTTCTCAATTTTGTGAAACTATGCGTAGTTTGAGTTGAGCCGATAACTTTTTTCTTATACAAGTAATAGAATAATGAGTACATTTGAAGATTATTATTAGGATTCTTGCCCTTGATAAGGGAAAGTGATTGTTGTGGCAAGCATAACGATAAGAACATTTGCTAAAGCTTGAGAATGTATATTCTTTCATTGTAGTAGAAGGAATTTAGAAATAAAAAGAGATTTACTTTTTCTAGCATACGAAAATAATACAGTTGTAGCGTTTCGCTGGAATATTCAATAAAAATATAATGGGAAGTGGACTGAAAGAAAGGAGGCGACTTTTCTCATTACACTTTTGTAGTGGGAACTCAGCCGAAAAGATAAACCAGTTTGGGAATTATACGAATCTGGTGATGGTAGCAGTAGTGGCGGCGGTTAGTTTTGCTACCCCTTTGGTCGCTTTGCAATAATCATGTTTTTCCCATTCTAAACCAAAGAAAGTGTTTTTGTCATTTGGCTTGCTTATTTGGAAGGGCAACTAGGAATATAAAAAGGACTGGAAATGAAAGGGGGTTTACTTTTTTCGTTTCGGCTATTCTTGTACTACAAATGAAAAAAACACATATCTGTAGTATAAGCAATAAAAATATCTACTATGTATCTTCATCCTCTTTATCTGTGAATATAGTTACACACATTTTTTTGAACAGCCCAGCATGAATTTTCCTGGGAATTTTCTCTTGATCCTCTCATACAGCTTTTCTTGGTCCCCAAAGAAAGAAAAAGAGAGAATGTTGACCAACCGTGCGGAAATCATTTCCATCATCTTCATATCTGCTCTTTCTTTTCCTCTTCTTTCCAGATAGATACCATAACACGTTTTAAATGTGCTATTCCTTAGAATGACCAAAGCGGTTCCATTCAATTGTTCAAAACATTTTTTTTCTTCAAAAACGGTTAGAAGTATGGGTGAATACACAGGGTGTCCTACAGATAAAAAGACTCTTCCGTTCATGGAAATATTTTTATGTTGGAGATATTGTATAAAAACAGAAAAGCCGGTACTTTGTATGATGTTAGGGCCGTGCCACTTTCTACTTGCATTGTTGAGTAAGCGACTGTAAAAATATTCAACTTTTTGCTACATCTCCCAAACGCAAGATCCATAATATTTTCTTTTTGACTTTTTTCCCTGTTTCTATTGTTGGACAGTGAAAGACCTTTGATTTGTATGTAAACTTATAAGCATATATACCTATATTGCCTTTTACTTTAACACTTTATACACCACCGATTTTTATAAAGTACTTTCAGCACAATTTGTTTAACAATAATGTATACGTTTTGAGACTATATATCAGTGCGCGTCTGCAAACTTGTTTGCTTATTAAGCAAAAGTCCCACATCCACCATTCATCCATCCAAATTCACGCTTCGTCATTTTCTACCCCATCCATTTCCCATACTGTTTGGTCTGTTTGCTCACCTCCTATACTTCAACCCGTCATAACTATTTTCTCGCTGCTTACATTTTCCCATCAAGTTACCCTCCTTTTTCCAACTTTCTTTAGTTTGTCTTCTGAAAATTCGCATGAGAATAATATGTTTCCTTTTTAGAATTCTCTAAAATTTTACCGTGTATATACTTTCAGAATGACGCAATTCCAATGGGTTTTTAAGAAACATTTTTACAGCCTGCTTCTACACCTTTAGGTTAACACTATAGTAGTAGTAACAGTACATGAAAAATATTGATTTTTAGTCTCCTTGTCTTATGTGTCTGCACTAGTTTTGTAAGAAGAAAATGAAGATAATGAAGGTGCGGTGCCGGTGGTAGTGTCAAGAGAGAAAAAGTCTATGTCAAGTTGTTCTTCTCCTTAAATGACATAATCAGCAGGAAAGCACGCAGCAGGAAGTATAAAAAGTTTAGTTTTTTAAAAAAGAAACAACTTTTGTTCTCCTCTTGGTAACATTGTCATCATCATACCCGCATCAGTAGCATAGCTTATTCGTTTTAAGTAAGGGAAAAAAGAATTTTTATGGATGTAAAGTTAAGCTGTGAGAGAAATACATTTGACATCATCATCATCATCAACCATAATAATATCTTTCTCTGTATAGTATAGTCTATAAACTTATAAAATGTCACTGACTATGAGCTACCGTAGTTAATATAAAGTTCTTATGGCGTTATTTACTAAAACTTCTTTTTAACTCACAGCAAAATGCAGAGAAACACGGAGAAGGAAGTTGAAAGTAGTAAAAATTAAGTTTCCTCTTGAATCTCCTAACAATGTTTTGCAAACCTCTTCAGTTTGCTCTGTCTCACAGTGTGTTGACGATGAAATGACGAAGGAGATGAAAATGATGCAGAGTGAGCTCATAAACTATGCAATGGAGCCACTCGTATGTGTTAAATGAAGGACTAGAAAGAGGAATAAAAGCAAGAAAAGCAAGTTTCAAACAGAAATATGTACTCCTTCCCATTTATCTTTGTTCCATGCAGTTAGTGGACTCATCTAAGACTATAGGGTTTCATGCAAGGTTTATGTTATGGGAGACATAGAAGCACAAACAGTGTGCCAGTGACAAAGGATAGGAGAGAAAGAAGACTTATTGCCATTCCTATATTTTATCCAAATAAAGAAAAGAATCCAGCCACTTTCACTAAATATCTCTTGGGTACACACACTCGTGAAGAGAGAAAGTATGAGTGGAGAAAATACACAAGAAAAAGGTAAACGGTTAGAGGAAAGTATATATAGTAGAAGTATTCAAATTGAAGTGAGCGAGGCAGTCAACTAAAAAAACTCGCTTCACTCACTAAAAAACTTATAGCTGTTGCCATTTCAGATAGAGCCACCACCGTTATATATTTGCTAAAGTTGAGTCCACACATTTCATCTGAACAACCAGTCATTCATTGAACATTCAGGTTGTGAAACGTACGTCAAGCTACTTGGTATCCC
>JAANSO010003714.1:0-11006 GCA_036507315.1 Lepidocyrtus fimetarius | reverse complement strand
CTTTCCATTGCGGTGCAGTTTGTTTGCGGTGCACTTTCCCGTCCAAAAACATTGCGGTGCAGTTTCCCATTTAAAATACATTGCGGTGCATTTGGCTTGCGGTGCGTTTTAGTAAGTCTCGGTCATGTCGCTTATGAAGATGGAATATGCCATCCAGGTTATCAAACACCTTGCGCAAATGGTCCAGAGTTTGTCCCTTGTAGTACAGAAGTTGGGCTTATCTGCATAAATGGAAAATGCAATTGTATATTAGGAGACCACATGTTTCTTCATAGAAAGATATGCACAACTTTAGTGAACGGACATTGTATAGGAAAACACAGCGAATGCACTCCAAACGCGGAATGTCTTGAAGTAGAAGAAGGATTAAATGAATGTCGCTGCAAAGCTGGATTTGTTCCAGTAAATGGTCATTGTGAGTTGACATATGAATCAAAATGTGATTATTCTCTGGAGGGAGAAACCCTTCGATGTGACAGACACAAAGGGCTAAATTGTATTCAAGGGATTTGTATATGCGGAGTTTTACAATATTACGACGAGGCTGATGAGAAATGCCGTGGACTTGTGGGATCTTCTTGTGGCTTGAATGAAAAAGGGTTTTGCGTGGAAGGGGCAACCTGCAAACCGTACAGAAGTGTTGGGAGGATGGATCGTGGGATTTGCCGATGTGCTGACGGTTTTAAAATAAATGCGGACAGAACCTGCTTCCTTGCAGATTCAGTTAATCGAGTTGTTGGAGACCGAACAGATTGAGATTGCAGATATTTCCAGAGTTTATAAATTTAAGTAAATTTAATTTAATTGGTTTGGCATGATTATATGAAAGTTTATAAATTATGGCAACAATAAACAGAAATTCGCTTCCTTCTAAAGTCTTGAATTATTTAATCTTTTTTGCAATGTTTTTATTTTGAATTCATTTCTTTCGACCTTTAATAGGAAACAATGTTAAGTTCAATATTTCATCTAATCAAGCTTTCCTGTGCAACAGGAAATTGATTACGCCAGGAAGTTTTAGGTTATCTTAATTTATTTCATTCAAAAATAGGAGTTGTTTAAATCTCTATCTTAATGATTGAATTAATACTTTAAAATATTTTAAATGCTGGATGTAAACAAAAATAAATACGACGTTTATTGTAGAAAAGCAAGTCCTTTATTCGGGGACTAACATAACAAACCATTTTTTCATTGAATCCTTCACAGTAATAAACTAATTTAATTTGCACAGTAATAAATATTTTTTCACGAGTTAAATACATTTACACAATACCGTTTCTCTAAAACATGGATTATGTTATATTTGCAATACAGAGTCTAGGCTACTTGCTTCCACAGGAAAATTGCTCCTATAGTAAATGTTTCAACAATATTTGTTTACCTAATATAAGCCATTTGTTCCCGGGTGTTTGCTCCCCTAAGAAAAATTCTACGGATTTGGGACATTTGGATTTTTTTCTTGTCATATTTTGTGACCAAAAAGAAAATTGGCTCGTTGGCGTGACCAAAAATAATGTGCACAGAGCTTTATTTCAAAATAATTAGAAAGAACATGATTTCAAAAACTTGAACTATACTTTATACATATGTATATGCTTCTTCATGTGTTTATAATTTACGTTATTGGAATTTATTAAATAAAAGTTTCAACAGATGAGGCTTATCTCAATACATAAAATGTAATTTCAACTTGAGTAATATGGTTTTATTGCAAATGCATAATTAAACTTCTTTAAAATGGAAATACAATACGTTTTGGCACCAAAAATCTGTTAAATCACTTTTCCTACGGAAGCAAACATCTGGGAGCAAGTGATCTACAGAAGCAGAAATGCTGATGGAACTTTTCCTATGGGAGCAATATTCCGGTGAGCAGATTTCCTATTTGATCAAAATTTCCAGTGGGTGCAAGTAGCCGGATACCACAATAACTTGTGAAATTTGTGTTTTAATGTTAGTGCAAGTGCACCGGAAAGGCAAAAAATAATCAATTCGTGATAATGGCTGATTCTGTTGAACGCGGATGTGACTATCAAACATTGCGGTTTAAACATTGAATGACCCAATTCATTTCAATTTGAAGAATTGGGCATGCAAAAGTTTAGTCAGTTTTTTGCCTGAAAATTTAATGAACTAATTTTGTTCTAATTTTATTGCAAATATTAAAAAGTTTTTAACTAAAGAAGGTTTAAACCTAACTTCAATTCAAACAATTTTCACCTGCACCAGAGTAACTTCCGGATAAGATTTGAAAGGCCTGTAAAAATCAAGCTACGTTTTTTTACAAAAAAGCAGCTCAATTTACAACAAAAACAGTTTGCATTTGTTTTTAATTCCAGTGATACTTAATTTCTTATATCGCCGCCATGCAGCGATCCAAAACTACGTTAAATGACTACGTTCTTAACGAATCTGTTAGAAAAGAGTTTGGTGACGTGGATAAGTTACAAATTATCCGTCAATGCGCCGAATGTCTGCATTCACTTCATCAAAACGGAATTATTCACGGAGATCTGAAGCCCAATAATATTTTCCTCAGGAAAGATAGTGATGGAGCCATCACAGTGAAAATTTTGGATCCTGGAATACGCAAGCCCTTGTTAAAAACTAGAAAAGACTACACTCGATCTCGAGCTGCTTGCTCAAATGAAAATTGGATTGCCCCGGAAGTTATTATGCCTGTTGCAGGTGAAAAACTGGTAAGTACTAAAAAATTGCTAATAAGCTTTTGTTAAGTATTTTTACGTTACATAATTTCAAATGTTTATTTATTTTTAGACTACCAAAGTAGATATTTACGCGCTGGGTTGCGTAATCTACTTCACAATTACCGGATCCCATCCATTTCGTACCCTGAATGAACCCAACGGGAAGAATAAAAGATTTGGGAAAATAATTCCGGATGATTTTCGTGGAATAGAAGAACTAGTGGAACACATGACCCTGGTGGATACGGAAAAACGTGCAAACATTAATTTTGTATTACATCATCCGATATTTTGGGACGCCGCCCGCTTCCAAAATTTTTTCAACACCGTCGCCGAAGTCATTATGGATTTTAAAAGTGCCTCAGTTAAAAATCTGACCCCAGAAGGAATTCTTCCTGCTAAGTTTTTAAACGACTGGACACTCGCACTTGGCCCTCATTTCCGCAGTCATTTAACCATCCCATTCAACAATACAGGAACTGAATCATGTATCAAAAACAGCTTTGATGGTGGAAACATACTAGATTTATTTCTCGCTATCAGGCAGATGTACTCCGGCTATGAGGAACTAAGCCCGCTTGCACGATTAGAAGTTGGATGGAAATCGAACTTCTCTTTTTATTGGATAGAAAAATATCCAAAATTATTTTCATTTACTTATAAAGTGTTAAGCGGCGTTCCTCAACTTCAAGATTTCTACCCCAGTCTGGAAAATAACGATTTTGGCAGCAAAGAGGAAGAATGTCACTGGCTGGAAAGCCAGCACCAGGTCATCCTGACGTAAGCATTTATTGAAAAATCCATAAAAACATTGTAAATACTGTAAATATTAATTAAGTCTAGATAGTAATTAATTTCATTTTAATTATATATATGTTAGTAATTATTTATTTTTTAAGAGTTTTTACATGTGGAGATTGTAAACTTTTATAGTTTACCAGTTTAGAGGTTGGTCAAAAAAGACCGTAAAAGCCGAAAAAAGTGGCTTCTCCTTCAAAACTTTTACTTTATTTCCTCTTTCATTCCAAAAATCTATGGGGATTTAAAGTAAAAGCATTAAAGTGAAAGAGTGCAGCCATCTAAAAAACACAAAATAAAAAGGAGAAGTTGTTCATTTTAATTATGTGGGAAGCCCCCTTTTAAAGGGATGGGCTAAAATAATGAATTTCAGAAAAGTAACAAGTGCAGCTAAAAACCTAAAGAATATTAAATACTATAAACAGGGTGAATTCTAATTGGCAATTCAATTTTTCTCAAACTTTATTGTTTTAACTCGCGTTTAGATTATTTTTACAAACCTTAATAATTATTTCAAAATTATGGTTAAATTAGTATTTAGCAAAGTTAACATTCATTTTGATATAAAATTAAAGCATTATCTTAATATTCAATATACTTGATTTGGTCGTAGATTCAATGTAAAACTGAAATATTGTACACAAAATTACAATTCGGTAATAAAATCAAAATTTATTCACCCCAAACCAAAAAGGAAATTATTTCTAGGATTTAGTAAAGTTGAAAGTTACAACTCTTTTACGAAATTAGATCCATTACAAATATGTAATGAAGTGACTGCAGAGTTGCAAACTCCATCAAATATGTTTTTAGAAATTTTTTCTAACGTTTTTCTTTTCGGTTCTTTACCGCACAGTGTCGTAGCCGATACCCCGGTTTGTATCTTTTTTCCACGTGACTAGCTTCATAATGAGCTGTAGCATTGAATTCCCTTTTGTACTTCTTATTACATTTACTGCACTCAAACATTCCTGTATTCTTGTTTCTTCGGTAAAATTCAAGCTCCTTCTTGGTCTTTCCGTGAGCTTGGGCTTGATGAGCTGAAAGACGTATTTTCAAGCTAAACCCTTCCTCACAAAGTTGACAATGAAACTTTTTTTCAACAATTCCACGACATTTTCTTTTGTGAGTGGACAAGGAGCTGGAGTGTCTGTAAACCGCTTCATTGCACAAATCGCATTTGTACCTTATTTGAATGTGATCCGCTTTGTAATGAAAAACAACTTCTTTTACCGTTTCGTATTTATTTACGCATCCTGTGCAGTGATAAAATCCATCATCTGAGCTTTCCCGGTAAAAATCTTTATTTGAAATCCTCTTCTTTTTATTTCCAGTTCTTATAATTTCTCCTTCTTTAACACTTTCCTTCACTTCATTTCCTTCTGATTGCATGTCGCGTTGAGTTGAGAGGTTTGAAGAAACCCTCGATTCATCTTCACTTGCTGCTTTCTCCAATTCTGCGCCAACCAAACTGGTCTCGCCTTCAATCACTGCGTCTTGATCAACTGTAAAGTTTATTTTATAAAAGAATTAAGGAATTGGTTTCATTTAAATAAAAAGGATAGAAAATAGTTATTAATTTGCATACCTGTCTCAACCCTTTCATTTTCCTCTTCTAGACTTTCCTCGTCCTCCGGTTCTACTTGGACAGGAGTAAAATTTACACTTTTACTCATTTCATTTCCTTCCGCTTGCAAGTCATTTTGAGTTGCGAAGTTTGTGCAAAAAGCATTCGATTCGTCAACACTTGCTTTCTCCAATGCTGCTCCAGCCGAAACGATCCCACCTTCGATCGTGTCCTTGTCTGGAACGGAGCTTTCTTTAATTTAAAAAAATTCGTTTAAAAACAAGTAAAAAAACTAAGAAATAAATTAAAAAACTGCATTTATTTGTAATTTGCATACCTGTCTCACCCGTTTCCATTTCTTCCTCGTCGAAATCCTCCTCCAATTCAACTTTGACGATTTTTTTTAACCTTTCACATCGCTCCCATTCCCTATTATTTTTGCATCTCTCTTTCCACCAGTTTTTCGAGTATCTTCTCCCATCTTAATTCTTCCGCAGGATCGGGATTATACCAATTCCAGTGTCTTCTTCTTTCACCTTCCATCCTTCCTGTTTTAGCTTTATTAATTCAACAATAAAATGAGAACTTAACTGAAAATCTTTAAAATATTTTTTGCAATCACTTTCACTTTTTCCTCCAGCATCATCTGATCTCCTTAAAAAAGACTAAACAAAACAGGTTGATTCTGTTCTCGTATCCTTCACACGTACTTTCCCTGATTCAAAATCAATACTCACCTCCACGTCAGCGAGAAATCTGGAACTTTCTTTCTATTTTTGACAGCATCAAACATAGATGAAAATTTATGCACAGATCATTTTTTCAGGGAACCTCTTGCTTTTCTTCCTATCTAAAATAAATAGCAGAGCTGCTTGTGTTTCTAACTTTAAAACTGATGAGCAGGTGGAGGTTTAAGCTCTATATAATAGCATGATATGTGCACATTTTTTACTACGTCTCCTTTTTGGAAGGCATTTTATTTGGGAAAAGGCTAATTGAAAAGAGTCTCGTCTTTTCTCTTTTACAAAATTGCATGAAAGAGCAAAAGTTGTTATAAAAAGTCGGAAGGTAATTTTGTTTTCTGTTCTTCCGCTTGTTCCAAACTGATGTAAATTTACCCTTGACACTTACTTTAAAGTCGTTATTTTCTTACTAAAATAATTTTGGCATTTAAATAAACGCAGTTTAATTAAGAAAACAAGTTTTTAGTCCCACAATAGTCATGTTTTTCCAGCCAAATGCAGATTCTCAAAAAAATAATTAGTTTTGTTATTTTCCTTGTTTTTCAAGTATTTAAAATCGGCTAATTTTACTTTTCTCAAACAAATTAATCCGAGGAAGGTTTGTGGGAGGACTTAACTTAATTAATTAGTTTACACCTTTCTATTTCTCTCACCTGAAATTCTTTTTTTTGTTAATTACGTTTAAAATGTTTGCACTGAGCTAGATCTTTTACAAATACTTCGAAAACAATTGTCTTTTTTAAATATTAATTCAAGTATAAAAGCTAAAACCGTAAATGAAAGAACCACCAAGAAATAAACCATTAAAAGCATTTGCACGTCGTACGGAACAAATTCAAATGAGTTCGCATCCAATCCCCGGTTTTTTCTAATACGCTCATTTATACACTCTTCCTCCAAACAATTCCAGTATTTATTCTTTACCATCCCACTGCCAACTTCTGAATCAGTTTTATTCAGTTTTTCAGACAAGTCCAAGACATTTGAATAAACAAAATTTCCATAAACTTTGAACCGTTCCAGTCTTTGAAAAATGCCGGATGCCTCAAGCTGACCAAACTTTTTATTAAAAAACTGGAAAAAGTAATTTCTGGTGATGGCAATATAAACAAACTTATCAAAGACTGGAGTGCTGACAGGTTTGGAAATCCAGTGGTCGTTGTCAAATGTTTTTAATTGGGCCATGAGTGGCAGAATCGTCCATTCCGAACTGTCAATTATTGCAAATGGATTTGATAAAGTTATTAAATTTGTCTTTGTCTCAGATTTAGAAAGTATTTTAAAATAATCAATTACAGCATCCGCACTATTCCCAAGCACTGAACCGGAATAGGCCAAACCTGTTCCATTTTTTAAAATGTTTAAAGCCAAATTTGTTGAGTAGCCTCCTGGGCTAAACAACCAATTTGTTTTGTTAAGTAATTTTTTATATATTGCAGCATTTGAATTTTCAATGCTTTTTTTGGAATCAATGACCACGGGAAGAGAAACGTTTTGCAGACAGGAGACCTGATACGTTGATGAAGTGTTCAATACGTGCACAAGTTGAGCTTGTTCCCAGTGTGATGTCAGATTTAATCAGGTCATTTAGATTTTTAGGCGTTTTCGGATTGAATTTAAATGAAAGAAGGGAGAAAAAGTTGGCTTGGTAGAGTTGAGGCAAAATGAGAACTGCCAAGTTCCAAAGAGACCATAAAGTCATTGTTGATGGTTTATTAATCATGTTTAGAAATTTCGATGTTGAGGACTGCCCCAAAAGAAGGCTTCCAAGGGACACTAAAGCAATGTTAAAATTCCCCTTCCCCTTTCCACCAGAATGGATTGCGGTTGTAAAAGCAGTGAATGCGCATGAAATGCCAAGCAAGCTCCAAATGAACGGACCAAACGGCTTGAATAACCCATCCGCTCTTTGTTTCTCTTCAAATTTTTGCACATCTCTCCAAATCACGATGAAACTGTAGCGTAGACTAGAAAGCCCGTATGAAAGGAATTTGTTTGAGTACATTTCATTATCATCTATCATTTGAGAAACTGACAAGTTGGAAATCATATTTTGCGAGTGGAACACATGAACAAGAGAATCTTGCCGAATTGTAAAATTAAATTCTTTTGAAATAAACAAAGCACCGCAGACAGAACCGTCAATTGCTCCTTGCAAAAAGTTCTTTCCATAAATCTTGCACAATTCCTCAGGATCCTTTTTTAAATAGAGATTTAGCATGTGTATTGATCTTGGTGAGAACATTATTCCATATGGTTGTTTTTCATTCAATTTGTTCCACAATTGAGAAAGGATTTGTTTGCTGAAGCTCTTTTCAAAATAAATATCTGAATACATTGGAACAATGCATTCGCGAGGACAAACGAGAAAAACCCTGTCAAAGTTTTGAATTGCTATGAAGGTCACACCGGAAACGAAAAAGTGAGCCAGTTCGTCTCTTCCCTTCTGGGATAAACCAAGGGAAATAGTAATCCAAACGAAACTTGGGCGGAATAATCTGTCGTCAACTTGCCAAGGATGGGATAAGCTGAACTCGGAATATTCCGTTGAAGTTGAAGTAGGGGCAACCTGAACCAAGCAGTTTGAAAGCTTTGGAGATATTCCCGATAATGATCCAAGATTACTTCTCCAAGCTGTTTGGTTACGTGCGCTTATTTCGTTTGCTATTTTGTAAGTTATTTGCACATTTGCGAATTTCTCGAGTGTTGTATAGAACGTGTTTGAACCCAGGGTAATTTTTTTTGATGATGGAACTGTATGAAAAAAGGTAAATGAGCAGTCATGGAATGTTGTCAGTAAATCAAAGAAGTTAACGGAGGCAGCTGCAGTAAAAATGTTGAGCTTTGTTGAGTAAACTGCAACGAAAATCCATAAGTTTAGGATTTTTGCCATTTTGCTTCCTTTTTTTGCCCCTCTGTAAATTCATGTGTTTATCGCTGTTTCTCGTTTGACATTCTGATGATACGAGGGCTTACTACAACGGTGTTTGTCCAAAGTTCAAGTTACACGTGGATTTCGTTACGAGATTCATTAAATATATCATAATTAGTTAGTCTGTTAAATATCCGTTCCTTTTTGAATTATTTGCAAAATATGAAGCCAATGATTGTCAGGATTTGCATGTAATTGTCATTTTTGTATTTTCTTAAACTAGACAATTAATTAGTCTTATACAAGAAGCAATTACTGAAAGTTATTAATTTTTGAACACGAACATAATTATCAAGTTAATTATGAATGTTGATAGTTTACTGACTCAACCATTTTTGCAAGTCAGCTATAAAATACATTTAATTCTACAAATTAATTTTAATAGTTTAAGAATATTGTTAGTTTAAACCCTCAACTTTAAATATTACAAATTAAATCTCAGTAAAGCCCCGTCTACCGTCCAAATCAATAAACGATCCAATCTTCAAATTAATTGACAAAATCTTATCAAAACGTTTGTGATAATCTATCCTCATAGTCAGTTCAATCAATAAGTAATATTCATCAGCTACACTAAATCATCCAGGTTACTTTTCACGATTAAAATAGAATGATGAATGAATCTCATTAAATAGCTGATCAATCAACATTTGGTAATTTTGAATAAAAAACTGTCCACCCAAAATGATGAAATGTTGAGCTCAGCATTACATAATCTAGGGTTGCCGCGAATCTGATTACCTACTCGAATCCGACTCCTACTCATACTCATTTCGGTAATCAGATTCGGGAGTCAGATTCGTACTCATTACATCCCTAAATTAATTCGAATCCGAGTTCGAATCCGAGTCCTCCAGTAATACATTAGAAAATGTTGAAAATTTTTGCCCTTTTGGAGGGGTCAAGGAATGGTGTTAAAAAATAAGTCTCTAAACCAAAAATAAATGCCGCCATCTGGTGCAGTTTTTTGCGTAAAATTTAATGGTGCAAACCGTTTTTGTCAAACCGTGTTTGTAACAAAACAATGTCTCGTTTTGTTACAAACTACTTTTAAAATATATAAATTCGTTTAATTTTGTTGTATGCCGTTGTTGGCAATGTTTGTAACAAAACAATGTCTCGTTTTGTTACAAACTACTTTTAAAATATATAAATTAGTTTAATTTTGTTGTATGCCGTTGTTGGCAAAAACAGGTAGCACAGTCGAAATTCTCGCTTGAATTTACGTCAGAAATTGTGTTTGATTTTTTAATTGGAGACTTGGTTTTGGTGACCTTCACTTCACCCCTTTGAAAAAACATTAAAAAAGTTGGGAATCGGATTCGAACTCGGATTCGGAATCATTTGGGAAAAAATGAGTACGATTCCGAATCCGATTCCTTCAAATGACTCCCAATTCGAATCCGAATCTGAGTAGTAATCATATTTGGGATTTTCGGCAACCCTAACATAATCCAATGACGATAGAAAATTAATTCAGAATTATAAGTACAACAAATTCTTAAAATCAAAGTTTAAAAATGACATAATTAATTAAGTGGATCAGACCATCGATTGATAAGCCCGAATGATTTGAGCAAATATATTCTGTAGTGGATAAAAAACAAATTACGTCGTTACAATGAGTCAGTTAGTTTAAACTTTAGTACTTGAGCCTCCACAAGTACGACAAGTTTGATAATTAAAACCAGTACGCAAATAGAATTCTGGAGAAAATCAATAAAGGTAAAAATATCTGAATGATTGATTATTACGTCATTTTGGTTGCCTGTCTGAATCTGAAGTCTGAATCCTGATGAATTGCTTACCTTTTTAAAAGATAAACTGATTGTTTTTGGATATATAAACTGAAATTTGTTCACAATTGAATTACAATTTTAGCAACTTCCATAGGCTTGAAAGAAATCTCTGAATAAAATGAGGGCAACTCAAGTTAAATCATTTGCCATTATTATTTTTGGCGTTTTATTTCTCAAGACAAATTCCGCTGAGGTAATTAAACACGAGCTGAGAATATCCTACATTGAAGGTTATCCTGATGGAGTCTACGCTAACTATATACTCTCAGTAAACGGGCAATTTCCTGGGCCAACTATCGAAGCAACGGTTGGAGACACGCTTGAAATCACTGTAATAAACGAAATTCAAGACGGGCAAAATGTCAGCATCCACTGGCACGGACTACACCAAAAAGACTCAATTTTTGAAGACGGGGTCAGCATGATTACGCAATGTCCGATTCCATCTGGGCATCA
>JAANSO010003713.1:0-11009 GCA_036507315.1 Lepidocyrtus fimetarius | reverse complement strand
ACATGATTGACATAGTTTGAATTTGAAGTCCAAAAAATCCAAAAATTCTGTCGTTCAAAGTAATACCAGACGCCCCCTTATTAATAAAAATTGCTGGAAAACACAAAATTTTGCTCACCTGATGACAATTATCAACCACATACGCATAATGTCTTTGCAATTAACTCACACGATGTCTACAATCATTAGCAAAAACATTTTTTAATTTCAGTGTCACCCTCAACATCATCCCTTGCTAATATCCTTGCTTAAATCACGAAACATTTTCGTAATAAGAAGTTAGTGAAGATGATGACTATTAATAATAGATTCTATTATTACGAAGGAGCACTCTAGGAACAGTGAGGTAAAAGGCCTGATACCACCAACAGGGCATGAGTCTTTATTTTTCTTCCAAAAATACTTTCATCATTATTGATTCCTCTTTATTTATATCGCACCAATGACTCTGTATAATAATAAACAAACCAAAAAGGTTATTAAAATAATATTTGTTGTGTAGATGGGAGAAAAATTAACTTTTTCATTATCAAAAGAGTACTTATAAAGTTATTATTTTAAAGCGTATGTAAAGGTAAGGAACTAGCAATAAAGAAGGGACAATTAATAAGAATCTTTATTTTTATGTGTGTTCATGACGATGGGAAATCATGAAACGTGTAATTATTCCTCTCCATGTGTGTGCACTTATTTGCCTATTAAAAACGATGAATAAAGAAGGAAGAAGGAATGGCCATTTATTATCCCCATCATTAAACAGTAGCAACAACTGCAGAAGCAAAACTTGCGCATCTCCATACGACCCTCATGAAAGCAATTTGATAATGATGATTTCACAGGAATTGTTTTCTAAACCTTCTTTTCAAAGCATTTTAAAGAAGAATCCAGAGATTAGATCATCATTTGAGGAGTTTTATGATATATTGAATATTTTTCATGGCTTTCTAAGCAATTTTTAGTTGTTTGATTGTCTAGTTGAAGGCAAACCGTGTAGGAAGTTATTGAATAATAAACTTGTATAAAAATATTGGCCATTGGTGACGTGAAGAGGCACATTCTTTTATTTATTTTACGAAATTGTTAGAAACGCTAAAATATTATTGGTAAGATAGAAAAATAAAAATACTTTTCAAATGATAATGCAATGAAGGTTGAACTTTTTCAAAATAAATCAATTAGAGAAATATAAAAATATATTTTTAGTCGATGAATCGGCAATAAATGAAGTTATTGACCTTCCGCACAAGTGGTCCTGTTTGTCTAGTATTTTTAGAGAAAAGGTAGGTCGCTGTTCGTAACCTATTTATTCAACAAGTTTTAAAATTCTTGTAAAAGTGTCTTCAGCAACAGGTAACTCTTGGCTGGAAGCTCACCGTTTTTTAGTCACGGAGCAAATTCAAAACCTTTAAAAAAGTGGGACAACAAACGCCCACAAACACAAATCCTGATATCCTCGGAGAAATACTACAACTGAATGGTTGTATGAAGTTTACATTGGAACTACCCCAACATACTTAAAAGCCGAAAACGTGTGTTGTTTCCGGTACCTCTACGTGCTACATTAAAAAATTATGACTTTTGTATCTGAGGTAAGTTGCTACTTTTTAAATATTTTTTACGATTGCACTTTTTGCATTTTCCTGTAGTTAACTCAGATTTGAATATAAATCAAGGTAAGTCGGTCAAAGAAACGGTTGTTAAGTAACGGTTTACATGGCATAATTAACCAGGAAAGGATGAAATGAGTTCTTCTCCAGAGTAATAAAAGTAGACAATAAAAAGCAGAATTTTGATTGATTTTGCCGCAATGACGTCAAAGTTTAAACTGTGTCAGATTTTAAATACACTTTATGCAACTAGGAATTTGGGTAAACGAAATGGCCGACTTATTAACTAAATAAAATAGGTTGCCACCTACTGAAAAGATACGCTAGAAAAGTCACATCAGTACTCAAAAACGCCTATTGTCATTATTGCATGCACTTTTTTATTAGAAATAAAAAGACAATAACCTGTCTAATTTGCATAGAGATGTCAAAATTTGTGATGATGTTTTTTCAAATGCAAAATGCTCATAATTACGCCCATCACCACCGCGAAATTCGCATTCCTTCATATGCACCTAAATATGAAGATCCCACCACTCAAGTTTAAGGTTATCAAGTAAGAGAGACTTCTTCAACTTTCGACGCTTGAGATTTTACCGGCAAAGCACTTACTATTGTTGCATAATGCATATTTATTTATTAAAACTACCCATACGGTTTCCGCGTATATTAAATTAAAACTCTAATGAAAACCAATCACTATACACATATTTTAACTCTTGTTTTTTAAAGTAATTTCTTGATTCAAATTTGTCTATTGAATATTTATGTATAGCAATATTTATTTCTAATAAATTTTTACTCAATTAAAAAAACTATAAATACAATACAACCAAACAAGCCTGTGAGAAACGGAGCTTGAAGGAAAGAATAGTATCAGCGGAAAGATTGAAAGGATGTCATCTTTGAACCCAATCAATAACACGCATAATTTATCTTCGACATGGAATGTCACCTCCAACAATTCCCTTCTGGCCAGGTAGGCACCTGTCACACACGTAACTCATCCAATATTCCCGTTTGCTACATAAAACAAATCAAGAGCATTATGAAATGAGTGCTTATGTAAATAAATGGATTGTAGTAACCATCAGGTAAGAGAATCATGTACTCATTATCCTTGTAACAACAAAATAAGTTCTACTGCTACTTCACTCCTGCATCATCTTCTTCATCATCGTTATCACATAAGATCAACGTTTGTTCGGCTGCTACTCTAATAAATCTTCTTACACAACAAAAGCCATTTTTTACAAAGTGCATCCACTGTGGTGTTGTTGTGTCATTTGGACGTAATCTTCATTTGGTCAATTCATCTTTTCCGTTGTAAAACAGCAAAAGAATGGTGAAATTATCTGAATATTTTTATTAGTGGAGAAGGGGAATGTAGAAAGTCCGTTAGGATTTGTTCCGCCTTTTTCAGTGATGTAAAATGCTGTAACCACAGCAGTTTCCCTTCTGTTGCCTTTTTTGCAAAGCCTATGGCTAACTCACTTGCTCATCTACTTCTTCTTGAGGCTTTAAACACATCATTTTGCCAACGTTTACTATATCACCATGCATAATATCTCATCACTAATGAAAGGTCCTAATTATGAAGAATGCGGGTGGAGGAATGCAATCTTTGTAGCAGCAAAACGTTTCTTATCATGATTAATGTCGGTACTGACAACTGAATGTGCCAATGATTTCAAGTTCCTGACAGCAAACAATCAACACATTTTCTCAGGAAGAACTTTTTTGCTTTTATAAATGAGAAATGCATGAATAGTTGCCCGGTATTCATACATGCAAAAAAATGCACGTTCCTTCATCTCTTTCTTTTGACATTGCAATGGAGATAATATAAAATAAACTTGATCCATCAATTCATCGAGATGCGTCCATTCTTTATCCTATGTGTATCTCATTTTTAATAGCCTAGTGATACAAAGAAAAATACGGAGGTTTCAACACCTCATAACTTGAGGCAACATTATGACCCTGATCCGAATTACTTTGAGCCAGTGGCCATTCCATCTCAACACCGCCACCAACATAGCCATCACTGTCATCGTGTTTCTGTGGAGACTAAAAAATAACTGCGAATTTTCCTAATAATAATAATGGATTAGTTGTTTTATCATTAACATTGAGAATTTTGAAAAATGTCGGAACGGAAAAAATCCAAAGGTTCAAGATGATCACATATGCACATGAACACACCTATTGTTGTTCTTTTCCCTGGCTCATTTTTACTTTTTCATTAAGTAAGACACAAAGGTTTCAGTCTTCCTCTAAGTCACGTATTTATTTATTATTCAGTCATGATAATAATGATGAAATTTTAAAAAATAGGGAGAAAACGAATACGAGCGCATCTGTGCCGTAGGATGTGTGCTTTAGCAAAACGCATTTTACCGGATATGCCGTATTATCATAATCGAATTGGTTATGCTATTATTGAGAGGATGGCCAAAGATCAGGAATAATTTGTCTAATATTGCAAATCATAAAATTTTCCTTAATGTCATTTCGTATTTTCCGTTAGCCAGCTACGCATCCCTTCCTTATTGCCAAAAATAATGATTATCTTCACAAGCTCTCCTCCTTTCTCTGAAATAGAAACACACACGCGGAGAGGCTAAACGTTCTTTGGTTTCGCATTAAAGGAAAATCTGCGGATGATTTTTTCACTGATATTTCATTTGTTTCAGAAGGGTTTACGCCCATTGCCGATACCAGTTCAAGTGATCGTCATCCGTGACTTAAAACAAAATTCCTTGTTTGTACTAAATAAAAGATAGAGAGATGTACAAATGTTATTGTTTGCTACCCAATAATATTATTACCGAACCAATATTGGTAATATTTCACTTTTATAGCTAAAACACGTTTTGGGATTGTGTTCTTTAATGAGCAAGAGATAGGGCTTCTTTCATTTAGAGTTTCCTTGCATAAAGGGAAATATTTTTAATTAGGCGAATATGGGGAAATATGCGACCTTTAACCTTAGCATACGCCATTCTTAAATGTGTTATTGTATTCTTTATTACATATTAACAAAAAATGTCTCAATTTTGTATAGTGGTACTTCAAGCCAAAAATTACTGATAGACGAATTAATTGACTCTTGTTTGGTACTCTCTGGTTGTGTAGTTGTATAATTTGGTTTTGCATTGTTTCACTACTTTTTTATTCTTAGCTTATTTTACTCTCATATTGAGGACACAAAGCTAACATCTAAATGACTATTGTCATAAACATTTGCCGGTTAAACTATTCCAAGTATCGTTTCGATAGTTATTTAACTAAAAAACATTGAAATTATTCCCGCGTAATAACGTTTTACTATATTTGCTACAAAACTATTGAAGATGTCAACCCTTTTTATTTTTAGTTTTTAGGTAAAATCTCAGTACATTTTCTAAAATGTGTTTTTGTGCAATTTGGCAAAAGTATATGTTTCTCCTCGGTTTGGAAACATTGATTAGTTAATGTTCTTTTTTATTGAATAAATTTCACACTGCTTCACGAAAAAAGGCAATTTATAATAATCAGAAACGCCTTCATTTTAGCAGGTGAGCTAGTCCCACCAAACAAATAATGAAAGCGGACTTTTAAACTACGCTTAATAGCACCATAGAGACAGACACTTAGGTAATAGGCAGAATATGCCAAAAGCTGCAACACAAACATGCTAATTTCTAAGACAATATAATTACATGCTGTCCGGTTACATGATTTGTGGAGCGGACCAATAAAACATTTACTGGAACCAGCTTTCCCGTCAAGTCTGTCTTCCAAACCTATTATTCAGCATCAAGTTTTATTACTCATTTTGAAGAGGAGGAGGTGGTGGATGATGATAGCCAGAGATTGTTTACATGGTATTCGGCCTTGTCACTCGAAACCTTGTTTTAAAATGCATTTTTAATCAACAATTTTTACAAATTAAACCGACGCACAATCCTAATTTATGAAATAATGCAATCCCTTATAAAAACGATTTCAAGGCCAGTAGGTTATAAAATATGTTTAAGGGCAATTAAAATAGGTTTATTGATTAATTTATGAACGCCTCCATCCAATGAAGCGGTTCAGGTGAGCCTGGGAATTCATTCCACTTATTCGTTTATTCCACTTATTGGACTTAATTGTTCATTTCATGCTTGACCGATGAATTTTTAGCATATGGATCCAAAAATAGTTTTATCACTTTTGACTTTTTGTAGGTCTTAAGCACAATCGCGTTCTCAGGCCATCCTGGGTTGTAAAGGCAAACGCATAAACCGAATATTATTAAGAAGCATAAAAACTGTCCGCAAAATCAATGCTTTTTCAAATGGAAAATGTTGAATTAGCATTTCACAAGTGCTATAAAATTCAAACTATACTGCATTACGTGGCGCCTTTGACACGGATCTCGCAGCAACAAGACTTTATGATCTTGAACAACAATGCCCGTTTCATTTATATGAAAGTTATTTTTCTCTTTTTAAGGACACACTTTCAAGACTAGAATGATTTTACTTGATGTAAATTTGCAAGTTTAATATGCTCGAACCGTGTCACTCAGCGGCTGCATCCCGTTACAATTTGCAATATTATACAACTCTTTGCATATAAAGCTATGATAAAAAAGGACAAGAAATCTTATATAATTGTGGCAGGACAGTGACGATTATTATACGCATTTTGCAATTCAAAACTATTGCCTGAATAAGATTTTCCTTCCTTGAGAAACGGTTCACCGGGTTTTCCTCGTTTTATTATATAATAAAAACAATAGCACTCCATACAGATACATAAATTCTCCGTTTTATTTATAAATTAGATTTCAAAATAGCTTTTTTGCATATCAAATGCTCAATTATATGGTTGCATTAGCATTTAAAGTGAAAAGTCCACTTTGATGACAAAAAGACTTTTAAATTAAGACTTGTAACTTTGCAAGGATTTTATTCGTGCTTTGGAGATCACGTAAGAATAATGTATTCAATCAGCATGCAACATGATACGCTGATTCAAAACCTGTGCTAACCTTCTATTTATTCGTTTTTCAAAAATATTACAAGGCAATTGTGTCTTTATGTAGTCATGGAATTGTCGTTGTTTATATTCAGCTATTACATAATTGTGAAGTTTTTTTCCAGTAGAATTCTACAACTGTGAAAAAATAGTTGATCAAAACTTATAATTTTTTGATCAGCATTTTTTCGGTAGGAGTAATTTGGCATTTCTGATTAAAATCCTGTAATTCACGATTCCTACTCAAGGTTGGCCACATATAAGCAGGCAATAAACATGGAATGTGGCATTCTGCAAAAGTCAAAAAGTTCCCTTTTCCTCAAACTAAAAGATTAATTCACAATTTACTAGCTATTAGCGGGGAACCCATTTATTTCAACAAAAACTATGTTAATGACAAAATGTACTTCATTCTAGATGAATTCAAATGTTTGGCAAAGGATTCATGAGCAACCACGCAATTTTCTATATAGGTAACATATTTCATTGCCCAATGATGTTCTTGTGGTCATAACATATCATTTAGCTGGAAAACGACTAGATCGATTAGTTATCATCTTCAAACGTTTATGTCTGGCAACTATGAAAAAATAGGATAATACTGTTGACTGACTAAATTTTACGCTGGTCTCCACTGGAATGACATAGCATGCTGCGTTGAACAACCTGGAAATCTGGTAAACTCATGACTCATCCATTCGCATAAAATTATATTATAGTTTGTTTTAGCTTTTGCGCAATAAATAAAAGTGCATAAACTCATTACATTATATCATTATCATAAAATTCCCTTTTTTTCTTGTTTACATTGAATGCAGTCGTGAATTGCGTCACCACTTTTTTCTCGTTGAAATGGTAAACAGATTCCTTCTGCCACTGTTTACTTAAAATAAATTGCTCACAAAACAAATTCACAGCCAAATGAGTACTCAGTATTTAACTAAATCAGTAATTATCCGAAATTAGGTATATTATTTATAATTTTATTGTAAATAATATATGTACATATTATTGCATATTAGCCGCAATCTTTTCTTGAATATTAATTTTCCAGTGTCAAATTTTCAAAATGTCTACCCTTCTCTATCTTTTCAACGCTTCGTAAGAATTTTCATCAACATAATTAAGTGATTTTCTCCTTTGGCTATGAATTCATCACCATAAAGCCCATATTTTCTTAAAATAAGAAGACAATTCCTTCATTAACTTGAGAAAATAATGAGAAGCGTCTGTTTTTGTCCCTTGTTTGAAGCTATACATGTAACTTCCTATGTATTTATATCAATAATGACTGACTAGAATTTGACACCGAGTGTCTAACTAATAGTAAGTCAAAGCGTCATCACCACTAGCATTTTATCTATATGATAAATACTAATATGAAAAATATTGCAACTGTATTATAGCACTTTTAGTAGACTGTAAAAGTCTGTGCCCTCCCCATCAGAAACTTCAACGCTGTGATCCTCCCATCGTTACAATTGAATTTTGCCAATTTATGTCAATCGCAATCAAGCTCGACGAAACAGGAGTAGCAGCAGTCATTGTTATCATAAGAAAGGAACCTCTTCTTTCTTATCTTGTCCATGCCACTTGATCCTTTTCAAGCTATTGTTGCCATGTCCCGGACTGTCATGCCATTTTATTTCACAGTAGTATACAGTTACCGGAGATACCCTCTTTAACAATAAGGCTGACACAACCGTCTTGTAAATTATTTTCCCTTGCAAATTCAAACTGCAGGGACTGAGACGGGAGATGCAAAATTGTAGTAGACAGGCAACACCAAAAAAACAAATTTGGTGGCAAGAATCTATTGATGCTTAAAATCCCGTCTTGAGTAGCAGTGTTGAGTGACATTCAACAAGTCACATTGAAAAAAGGTGTCCTGTTGGCCATTGGAAATAAACATGTTAATGTCGAGAGTGTGGTAATAGTAATCAAATGGTAGCAAACATGATCCTTTCATGTCGTTGAAGTTGCAATTTTTAAATTTATTAATTTCACTTTTGAATGTATTGCCGTCAAGTTCTCGTACAACAATCGGCATAATATAAAATTATTGCTATCAGTCAGATTATTTTTTTTAAATTGAGTAAACAAGATGCTTTCGTTTATTGATTTTCTCCGCCAACGCAATACCAGTTTAACATTTTATAAATTGTTCCATCGTCATGTGCTACTTAACCGTTTCCAGAAGACCCTTGAAAAACGGCATTATGCTTGGTATCGACATTCGCTTCTTTTGCCTTGTTGTATTTTTCAAAAGTGGGCGGTATACTAGTCAAACATGTTCATTAGACTATTTTAAAACGTTTAAGCAAATGTATTAGGTTGGCTTATGACTTTTTAAAATCATTTACACCTTTTTTCAGAGGCACTTGCCGTTTTCCTATGTAAATAATATTACTTATGCCATAAAACATCTAATAGTAGGCAGCTAGTAAAACATTGTTTTGGTTGTAAGGTTTACTTCTCTTATCAATCAATTGATAAAAAGGCCGGTTAGGGGAAAACTGAATTGAAGTGTGTAACCTATTTTATAATAGTTTCAACTCGAAACACAAGGTAGGACTTATTTTACTGCTTACATTATATCATATTTTAGCTAAAACGATTGGTTATCGTCAAAAATTAGTTTAGGCATGGGTTAGAAAATAACGATTTGGGCAGCATTATACAAACGAAATTAACTCATCCTAAATTTTTACCTCTTTTTTAGTCGAATTTGAATTCATTTGATCCATATGAATCTATATATTTACATTACTATGAGTGCATTTACAATTCTACTTGCTGATATAACTTGATTGATAGCTTCGATGATCTTGACGCCAAGGAATGAGACATGACCTTCGTTATTTCACCAATCATTCAATATTTTGTATATCCCTACCTACTTTTTCTATGTAGGTAAATAATATCAGCATACCTTTGTAATTTTTGTTTATTTATTCATTGTACAGTTCTATTCAGATAATTTCGCATTTTTTGTTTTCTCCCTTCAATGATATTATTATCGTAGAGAAGACCAAAATTTAGACTTGAAAAACCTGAAATCTAAAAAGTAAATTGGGTGAAAAACTAAAAGATCAAAGAGGATGCTTCAACTACATACATTTAAAACATTTTTGGAACTGGATTGCATGGGCGCCTCTTGTTTAAGCTTCAATCGACCAAAACCGACAATGATGTTGATAACAATGAGGACGAAAATGGATCTTCTTTAATTCATTCATTAAAAGATGTATTTGGGTTATTGTGATTTGAAATTAATAGTATAAAGAGTGTGCTGTCGATTGTTAGTATTTTAAATTTAAACTGCTTATCATTTCTTACTGTTCGACAAGTTATGTACTTGTGCTGGCAAAAGTTTATGTCTGTTTGACTGGATCCGCTAAAAAGATCATATCATGATTGGTAATAATGATAAGAATCATATTTCACACCTTTACTAAAAATCACTTATTTTATGCAACACCATTAGTTCAAGAACGTGTTCAGGCAATTAATGAGTTGTACATGAAATCTTAATTGTCGAATCATTTACACTTTCTCGCATGCAGCATTGGCTAAAATAGAGACAAATCCAAAGGTCAATAAAATGATTTTCATAAAAAATATCTTATTAAACTAAATGCAATTCGATATTCAATCAATATTAAATATTTTTTATTTGCTAATGCAAGTTTCCTAAAGATTGTTGGTTTGATTCATAAAGTAAAATTACTATGTAATTATTACGGAAATAAACAATGCGAACGTAAAGTTCATAGTGTGATCTTTATGATAAAGATATGGTTAGTTAAAGAAGCTGAACAAACAATATTAGTTTGATCTTCTTCATCAGCATCATAAAAACTCATCCACATAATCGTGATCTTCACAACCACCATCAAACCACCACCGTCAGTGCTTCATTGTCGGTCATCAACATTCCATTGATCACTTAAAGAAAATCTTTCATTGTTATTTTGCAGGTTTTCTCCGATTACTTAAGCTTGTAATATGTGGAACATTAGCAATGACGACTGTTATGTTTTCTTCAAAAAATAAAAAAATACCAATTCATTATCTCTGCCCTTTTGTAACTGAAATGTACAATGTTGATAGGACAGCCTTGACCTTAGCTCACGCCACATAATTTTTTTTGCTAATTTTTGCAAATTCTTCGGAGATTCATTTCAGTTCAATGTCAATGACTTTCTCCCTTTATCAACAAAGTAAACAGCATTTTGTCAATTATGTTTGTTTGGCATTTGTTGATCCGCCCATTTTATTACCCCTTTTGACGTATTTTCCGTAAAAAATCGTTTTCTTAAGTCATCTTCATGATTAATATTTTTGTCGGTATTTCAGGGAAATCAGTGGAATGCTTGCAAAAAATTCTTT
>JAANSO010003712.1:0-11009 GCA_036507315.1 Lepidocyrtus fimetarius | reverse complement strand
GGGGGGGGGGTAACTTAGGTAGGGGAAAGTTGGGGAGGGGATAGGTTGGGGATACCAAAATGTGAAAATGTTAACGTGGTTTCTAGCCGGACAAACATGGGCAGATGCAACGCCGCTTTGAATACTAATTTTTTAACGTTTAAGAGTTATGAACAGGTGTGTGTGATGGGAAATCAAAGTTGAAGGTTTAGTTTTGATCATTGTGACTTTAAATATCTTCCGTTCAGGTGCAATATCCGTATGCGATGATGATAACTGGTTTGTTGATTTGGTCAAATTCTTACTTTGTTTGATATTAAGAATGAGTCAAAACGAGTGAATTGATCAGTCAGTTCAAATCAGAGTTTTATGGAAATTTACAGAGTATTTGACTCCTAATAGCAGATTTAATGCTAAATTGTAGTTTCACTTTTCACAGGTTAAACCAATTGCATTCAAACGCAACACTAATATCAAGCAATTCATGAACTCGATAATATTAAAGCAAAAAGTAAAGGAAATCAGTAAATACGGGAGTAGCCGATAAAGAATCTCCGTAAACCGCAGGGATTCCAATCTCCAAAAGAAATGACAAGGAGAAACTAATGCAAACTGACTATTTCTCATTTTCAACAATTCTTAACACATCCACTGTGCCTATTTAAGAGAAAACAGGAGAAAGAGTGTCGCGCAAGCAAAAACTGAAAGGTTGTTATTTACTCGTTAAAACGGAAGCTGCAAAATTTGAGGAAAACTAAGGAAACTTTAAAATATTAGGTAAGGACAGTTCAGAGAATGCGTTGTTGAGTAAAACCGTAGAAAATTGAACGTTGGTACTCAATTATGATTTTAAAATTAACCCTAAGTTAAATAAGTTTCTTCATTTTCTAATGGTTACGGGATACAACGCCAAATACAATTTTTTATTATAAATTCATTGGCACTTGTGATAGATGCCTGGCAATAATTCATATCTACTTAATTCGAAAATTATTATCGAAGAAATTACAGTTTTATAATAAAAATCATTTTAAAATTAGCACCAGAATTGGCTAAAACTTCCTTCTATCCTGTCATCTTCATCAATATCATTACTGCAAGGAAATTGCGAATAATAATTGAGAAAAATTTTAAAAGATGCTTCTGCGATTAAGAAAAATGGCAATTGGTTTCTCAATTTTTATAAATTTCTGAATTTTGCGGGTCCAAACAACCCTTTGACAAGCAGTTGCTGCTTTCCTCTTTCAATGGATCACTTCCGAAGTTTGTAATCGCTTTTCACGTAAAAAGTGAACTTTTGACAATTCGTAAAACTTAAAGTGAATTCAAGCTGGTGTCTTGTTCAATTTTGCAATTGTAACAATTTCATTTAAGCATTTAATTTACAGTTGAATTTAAAATGATATAGCAAGCTAATAAAATCTTTTCTATTGCAACGATTAGAATATTCATGACCTTAGTGTCTACAGAACTTTTCTGTATAAAATATTTTGTTTGCATGCGTTTTCAATTTTAATTTAAGTAACTTCTAGATTTTTAATATGTTTAGCATACACATGATCCTTAAGTTTGCGTTAAACAAGTTTTCAGTAATTTATTGAACATTCTTTTTATATTCTTTTGAGTGGGTAATGCTAAAATGAAATTATGTGGGAGACGTGGCGGGAAATTGTACGGGTTCTGAAAGCTACAGAATATTAGATTTTCAATTTTAACTCTTCCTTACGTAATCATAATGTATTTACAAAGATTAGAAAAATATAATTAAATAAAAAATATTAATTTAAATTAAGGTTATGAGATTGATTTACACCTACTCAAAACGCAAGTTAAACCAAATTTATGACATTTTTACGCCGTGGACATTGGGATTAAGACGCAACTCGTTGAATTTGTACTTTTACTCCTTGAACTCCTTTCAGTGCAAAGTCACAATTTTGCTTATACAAAAGCGGCATAGCGACAAATTGTGCTTTCATTTCCTGCTTTTTTCTTAAATAAGAGAACCGAGCTTTTTATAAAATTACGTCTAGCATGTTCGAAGAATTGCTGGAATGATCAATTCACTTGTTTTAAGATAAATACATAAATGCATTAAAATCTTATATGCACTGATGCATTTTACTCGCTAAAGTCCAGTAAGCATCGTTCCCTATGTAAAGGTAAATGACGTGCAGCGTGCACTGCAAAAGAAAAAGAACTTTATCATTTGCATGTTAAGCAGAGAGCGGACGGTGAAGCGGATTTGAATACTCTGCATAATTAATGAGCTGAGCTCAACCCCAACCTCAGGATTTTTCAGCTTTGGAGATGAGCTCTGCTGCTCGCATGGATGGATTTTCTGCTCAATTTTTGCTCGCTCACGCAAAATTGGAAAAGTGCAAAGAGTCCCCTCTTTGCACTTCTCAATTTTCAATTTTCCATTCAAAACTCCGTCCAAAAATGAGAAGCACTGAGAAATGAACACTGAGCAAGTTACATCCTTTCATGCGTAATTTGATACACTGCAAAAGCACGACACATCCTTATATGCATAAAGTGGGAGAGCAAATGAAGCTCTGGCGGTTGGATTTTCTTTGCTTTTGCAGTGCAAAAAATATATTCTTGGAGGTATTTTAGGATAAGGAATTCGTTTCTGCAGCCAGAATTCAATTTTTAAATGTCCAAGTTGGAAAAATCTAACGTTCTAACGTAAAAAAGAGTAATTGTGGTGCTGCGCAGTTAAGAGTTGAATTAAATATATTTAATGTTTGTTTGAAGCAATTTAATAGTAAGTAATTTCTAATCTAAGCTTTGAGAACAATTGTTAAATAAATAAAAATCTTTTATGACATTATTACACATCATATGCCAAAATCAAGACTGTAATTTTTTAAAACGGAGGTAATTAATCCTCAGCTAATATTTCATGCAATTCATGTAAAAAGTTTTATATTTTGGAAAACTTTCTAGAAAAACGTAATGAATGATTGCAAAGAAAGCAAAACATCTATGGCAATGAATTGTTTGTTGGGGGAAAATGCAATAAAATTAAATGCATAAAATGTGTTTTGACCGTTGGGTATGATATTTGCATATCTTTTAGAAAGCATTGTTGCAGCATTATTAAAAAACGTACTGAACTTGGCAGTAAGTTTAGAAATTATTTCGTTTCACTGGTTAGAAGACTAGTAAAGTTCATTTTTGGTTGTTTCAGGCTTAGAATTTGATCACATATTGAGGCGATGATATAATCTAATGCAAATTCGAAGTAAAGCTGCTGAAAGTCGTTAGGGAATTTTTTGGTCAGTTTGGTTAATTTTAAATAAAGGTTATACAGCTCCTGTTGTGGCTTTATAAATTGCTAAGCTCTAAATCAGCAAATATTTCATCATTTGTTCAGATTTTTTCTCTTAATCTTGGCAAGTACGGAAAATAATTCTTAAAACAATTTTATTCTACAGTGGCCTATTTGTTTTCTAAATAGACTATCTAAAGTTTCGTGAAAAAATTCAGTTGATTAGGATTAGTAATTTCTTGGTTAATTAGGAGGCTTTTTGAAATGGAGAAGGGGTTGAAGGTGATGAAGAGAAGTAATTTGAGATGGAATTATTGAACTAATTAGCAAGCAATTTGCTCAGTTTTTTATAAGATTAATTTTTTTTGCTAGAAGACCTAAGGTATCTACTTCCTACTGCTTAATACATTTTCAAATATTCTTCTATTAACCCCAAAGTATTCAGTTTTTAATAAACATTCAAATTTAAAGCATCTTTTATTTTGTCATTTTAAAGTACAAATTTCAAGCACATCTTTTATGAAATTGAAGATTTTTTTTTGTTTTTAGGTCGATGACTAGGACGACAAAAAAGATTTCGCTCGCGTGTTCTCCTCGCTATGCCATCAGATAAAAATAAAAGTAAAAATCTTTTTCTAGCTGGTCACAAACGGACAAACACTGGCAAAACGTTGTCTTAGAACTTTTGTAGTAAACATAATTAGTCTTTATGTATGTTAAATATTATCATCCAGCAAAAATTGTTAAATACTGATGTGACGATAGGGAGCCAAGATAAAAAAAGTCAGTTAAAAAGTAAAAAAGTGCTGCTATCTCAAAAAAAGATGATTACGTTTTAGTCAGGTTCCAGAAATTGATGCAGTGGGAGAGTTGAATTCAAGATACTATCTTAACTTTAAGCAAACTGCTCATTGTTAAAAACCTATTCGGTTATGTGTGTGGAGTAGAGATGTGATGGAGTGATGAGGTTTATTTGGCATTCATACCGCACCGCTTTCTCAAATTTGGCTTTCTATTTTGCAGAGTTTTTTCGTTTATATTTACAGATTTGACAATGTTAATGTTGGCAGAATCTTTTATAAACAAATCACATGAACATTCTTCCTAAACTTTGAAATGGAACGATATAGTCATTCAGAAATAATTTTGCTAACCTTTATTCCGCTATTACTTTTTACTTTATCCTTACTTTAACATAGAGAAAGATAAAACGCAACAATTGTTTACTTCATCCTCAATTTTTATTTACTGTATAATGTTAATTAAATTCGTAACTTTCACAACATATACATTGGCTACTTACAAGAAGAATGAAATTTTATACTACCACTTGAATATAAATTTTTGCGGCGATGAGACGAAGCTAATTTAGATTAATTAAGATTAATTTATTGTACATCATCATTTCATTTAATTTCCCGAGTTAATATTGCTGTTACTGACAGGAAATAGTTTTCGAATTTATTTTTCCATCATTCAAAAGAATACGGATGTTTACAAAAATGGTTTAAAACATCTGAACAAAAAATATTTTATGATGACAAAAAAGATTACTTGTAGTGCTGAGCCAACTTGTTGAACTTATTTTTCTAGCAGTATAATACAAAGAAATCTACGCATTGAAAACTTCACTGAATAAACACCAATTTTTGTGGTCATTATTATCCATCATTCTCAAAAACAAGAATGCAATTTGCTTGAGGAAGTAATAGACCTTCAGCAAATATTTCATGCAATCCCTGTAAAATGCTTCATTTTTGTAAACACGACGTTCTATCTTGATTAGTTTGGTAAAAATTGTTCATTCAATCAATATTATCCCTTTTTAATCTATAAAACACGCTGCAATAACAATCAAAATTAATTTAAATAAAGACAAGTTTTTTCCTAAAAAACGGATGCGGAGCAAGAATGAAAGTTTGCAAGGAATGAATATTGGATATATTCATGTGCTGTGTTGGAACTGGTCTCATATCTTGGATATATTTGCCATTGCAGCGTAAAGAAGTTTTGGAGTGTCTTGACGAGAAATTGCTGGAAATAATGAACTGAACTTATCTGATACACGACTTGCGTATCTGCTTTAAATAAAATTATTTTATGAGTGAGCTTCATTTAGTTTAACTTATTGCTCAATAAGAGATTGTTATGTAATTTTATACTTATGGACTATTAAAGTTCCATTGTATCTACTGATTAGATTCTAAATGTATTCATAAAACAAATACCTATAACGGTTTCATTGTAATACACAATCACATTTATTCAAATTTTTAATATTGCATACATTTTAATAATTTGTTTTTATCCCGACCGAATAAGCGTCAGGGAATGGACAAAGTACGGCGGTTTTGAAGAAATTAGCTTTACCAACGATCCGATCTACCCCGCGTATTACAGAGGCGGGGAGTTGAAAAAACCTTACAAATCTTCCGATAAAATTGAACTGGTAAGGAATTAACAATTTGTAGTTGAGTATTAATCTTACCTGAACTTTAAAATTTAAAATAAATGCCTGTATCAAATTTTACAAGCAAGTTCCAGCCGTTACCTAACAGGTCCCAGCATTTTGAAATATGCAAAAAAAACACGAATTTAGGTTTTAAAGTTGTGACTATGACCTTGCTTTTTGTGTGGGAAGAAAACTCGAAAATAGAGGTTTTCACAAAATCCGGTTTTTTCTTTGTAAGTCAAATATCACTCAAAAAGTTGCGAAAACTATGGGTGACCCTGTTAAAATTCACTGTCATTACGACCATAACTACATAATAAAAGAAGAAAATGTTCTGTTCAGGGCACAATAACTTAAACAACAATTTACTCTAGTAGAGATAAAAAGACAACACACACTTTGCAAGAAGAAAACAGGATAGTAAAAACAAGAATGAAAAAACCTTGTCAAAACTCATGAAATTTTGAAGGAATTGTAAAACTAATTGAGTTTGATTTTTATTTTTAACAATTGATAGCTACTCTCATATTGCAAATTAAAGTGTCCCTTTTTAAAATATTTTGGAAATATACATATCTATTAAACAGATCCTTGGAGGCCCACCTTTTGTAAATATAAAAGCAACGAAAAAAGTAGCGATTCTACACGGAAATAAAATTTTTTCACTTTAAAACTGTTTACCAGGAGGTATCAACAGCGTTTTCTTTGAACCTATTACTCAAAAAAATTTAGGGAGATTTTTTTCATTTGCACTAGTTTCTCTATTCAAACTCCTGCCGTTGTCCTTGCTCTCACAAACAAAAATTTTAATTGAAAACTACACAACTTAAGCTAAAAAATAGGATAAAAATATAATGACACAAATAAAAATGGAAAAGAAAGAAGGAGAAAAAGATTAAACATATATTTTAAAGGTGATTCTGTTGAAGTGAAAAATTTCCAGAGAAAAAAACAGATTTGCTTTCTACTTGTAGTTTTCTTTTTGAGTTTATCTTTTTTTACAGAAAGGTTTTTCTTGTGTTCTGATGCGTGCTCCGTTAGCATTGAAAATTAACTTTTGCCCTTATCCTCTCAAGCTTTTTAAGTATTGTAGGGCGTCAGTTCACAAAATACAAATAGAGAATAGATCTAGAACAAGACTGATTTATTAATAAATCCTTAACGCTATCAAATTTAATTAAAATCAGAAAATATTGAGAAGACAATCTGAAAATAATTTTTATTTTATTCTGTAACTTAAAACGCGAAATTCTAATACATCGCTACACTTTGCATTTTGTCACTGAACGAGTCCGTACCAGAATCTGGATTAACTTAAAATTCAATTTCTAATTATTTTATTTGCAGGCATCGAAAACTCTCACACACATTAGATCACTTATGATTTGTAATTGTGGTTGGTCATGAGCTTATAAGCCTTTAAAATAAAAATTTAATCTTTTTTTGCGTATTACAATCTAGATGGTACTGTCTCCTGTGTAAGAAAAATAAAATAAATTCACAGCAGTTTATTGTAAATCTTAAAAAATTCAGAGCCAATTATGAAAGAAAATTTACAGTTTAAACCCTAACGTTCAATTAAATTTGATAAAATTTAACTTCCTTATATATGGAACTCTTCTCATGAAAATCTCTTTGAAGTATCCATAATATTAATTTATAAACAATACTTAAACTTCTGCCATTACTTTTACAAAGAAGAGGGCAAAGGCAAAAATCCTAAAATATAAATACCTAATTATTGCTCAGAAAAGGAGTGAGTCAACAAATTTACCATTCATATCCGAAATGTTCAGGCTTTCCTTACGGTATCATCAGTTTTTTCAATCAATCCCAAGTTAAAAATCTAAATCGTCAACCCATTAAATATTGAATTGCAATTTTAGTGATTAAATTAGATTTCTAGTTCAGCTTATTGTTTACAAGTTATTCGATCATCACAATTAAAACGAGAGATCATCATCATCAAGATCGATATTTTTTATCAATGAAAAATAATTCTCTAGTTTTCTTTTGAAACAAAAAGACCATTCGTTCATAAAACTATATATTTTTATATAATTTTTAAAAAAAACTTCACTGGATCAGAAAAATCTTACAATGATAAGTCTTTTGATATGGATTTAATTTTGAAAAAAATAGCTTTTTCTATAGCAATGATAACTTTTATTGTATTTTAGTAAAAAAATAGACGATGTAAATTTAATTTCAGTGCATATAGCAAGCAACTCTAATTAGATGTAACTTTCTGATTAATGTCTTATACAACGTTCCAAACTAAACTTACCTTTATAATCAGCCAAACAAGGTCTATCTAAACATAAACGGATCAAAAACAAACGAAAGCTGTCATATGATACAGATCTTTAATTAAAGCCGGTGGGTGGTCGGTGGGGAAAGGATTAGTAAATGATGAGGATTAAAATTGCATGTTCTAACTGATTTTTTCTCCAATTCCGGTGAAGCGACGCGTTTGTTTCGAATGTAGTCTTTTACAGTTGCTTAAAATAAATCAGCAAAGAGCGGTTTGATTATCCTTGTAAGAAAGCATAGTATTCCAGTACTGATTTAGAAGCATCCATGGACCTGATCAAGAAAAAAGGAAGTCACTTCTGCTGTAGCTGCTCTTGAATATCCATCACTTGGTAAGTAAAAAAATGTTCTCACTTGGATCAACTCTTTTATAAAATCAATTCTCATTAGATTATGTAACAATTTTTAACGTTGAAAAAGATAAAGATAAACTTTTTAAATATTACGTTAATGAAAAAGATTCGATACTTTTATGAATATGGTTTATTATAAAACTTATTCCACAGGTAATAAAAATTCCAAGAAAAATGTTGGCAATTTTTTCATTATTTTATTAGCCCAGTTACAAAAATAATTTAGACAGAGCAGATAAGCAATTTCAGTGTTCTTCATCAAAACTATACCCATAGCTATAGCTGCAATAAGATTGTTTTGGTTTAAGACAATGTTGAAGTAAAGTTATTTAGCAAATTAACTATTGACATTGATAATGATGAGTAGTTCAAGATCGGTTGGCTTTTTACTAAACTGTTGACACCATCTTTTTATTCAATATTTAACAAAATGAAAAACATTCAATTAAAAGCGTCCGCCTTTTGATTTTTATGATGAATGTCCTTCAATATTACGTTTAAAAGGTATGGAATAAAACAAGCAAAATAGGAAACCTTTAAAAATAAACGTTTATTTACAAAATGCTAAATAAACAGGTGTGACATTTGAGTCGTCTGATAATTCATTTGAGTTTGCTTTGTCTAAATTAAGGAATCGACGGTTATCTAACTATGGATTGTTTAAATAATATTTTTAATTTAATTACGGCATACCCCCTTGCAAAGCTAACATAAGTTTGTCATGAATTTTATATCCCGCTTGCTATATAAACAATCGTGCTTCCTACAGTCAACGAGTTTTCGGCATAAATCGTTCAATCCTTGTCGGTTGGAGAAAATTTTTCAATGCTTGCGCGTTCTTTACTTTGTACGTCGTAAAAACATCCCGCAAAGGCACATGGTAAATTATTTAATTTCGAACAAGAATATTTTGAAGGTCTGACAGATCTCTTTTCTGGCGCATCATAAATTCCTTTTGCATTTTTTCGTTCTCGTTCTCGTTAAACACACAGCCGGAAGCTTTACAACCTAGGTTTAGAAATAAAGTATTTATAAACTGATTTTAAAAATTGTTTTGCCAATAAAGTATCCATATAATTAATTGTAAAATTAAACTATGTATCGTTAACTAATCTGATTAATACATCCTAATTACCTAATCACAGATTGGTTGACGACAATCCTTGCCCAAGCTTTAATTTCGGAATTACAGCCATGTCATTAAATATTTTACATTGGGAATTTTTCTTTCTACCTTTCTTTTGTGTTGGTTTTCCCACCTCTGCTTTCCCATTTGTTTCAGCAAAGAATTTTAAGGAAATACAGGGAAAATTGATTTATGAAATGAAGTAGCTCGTTTACTGCAACATTTTTACATATCATTTTTTATCATTGAAAACATCCACACGGGATAGAAAGGGGAATATTAAATTATGCCTTGGTTAGCTGTGTGTTGTTCTGATGCGTGCAAAATAGCAACTTGCATTTGATATTCACATGATAATGAAAACATTGAAACAATGACAATTTGTGATGTTCCCAATTCGCAACACATGAACTTAAGCCGTTAATTTCCTGAGTGAATTTCTTTAATTTTTAAAAACTGTATTCAAGCAAAGCAGCAAGAATCTTCATAGAAAATAAAAATGATGTGAGAATTATTAGTAGTTGTGGTTGGTCATGAGATTAAAAGTCTTTAAAATAAAAATATAACCTTTCTTGCTTAATTTAGCCCAGATGGAACCAGGTGTTGAGTTTCTAAAATGTACAAAAAAGCATGTAAATTGCATGTGGCATCTAGGAAACTATAATTTGGAGCTAAAATTGCAATTGAACAATTCTGTTTGAAAGGGGAGCAGCAAATGCGTACCAGGAAAGGGTTTTATCTTATACGTCCACTGAAGCGGTAATTTTATTAACATTTTGGATTTAATGTTATGCAGTAATCTATTTATATTAAAAGCATTAGCTTTTTAATATATTTTGTAGTCATTAGAACCAGGACAACCGGGTTATGATGATAATGAAACCAAATAGCAAAAGAATAACCTATTTAAACTTGTAAATACGAAATTTTTGGTGATATGAAACTATTTCTTTTATTTCTCATTGCCACTTGTGTACATATTCAATGAACATTTAATTGAATGAGGGTTGCAAAAAAGCTTTGCTTCGTTGATAGCACCGACGTTTAACCTCAAAGAATTTCTTTAAACTTTTCAGATAAAAGGAGAGAGTACAACTTTTTAAATGTTTTAAACAAGTTGTAAGAAAATCATAATTACATATCCATCGTGGAATTAATACCAATTTTATAAACTTTTTCACTTGCACAAGTTAAATTTTTAAAGTTCTTAATAACCTATTTCAATTTGTAACTTGAAGGTTATTTTTATATTGATCTTGACAGCCATGGTTTAATTGTCAAAAAGCTTGTCATTCCCAAACACTACTTTGTAATTATAAAAAATCCAAGTTTCTCGTCACATTCTTTCTTTGAAGTTTTTCCTGTAACATAAAAAAATTTTAATCTGTTGGATTTGTCTATTTTTTATAAATTATTTTTATAATCATTCAACTAGTTTACTTGGTTATACTAATTACGAAGTTGGCCGAGAACTCATCTGGTTCTAACTTGATTACAATTTATTTCTTA
>JAANSO010003711.1:0-11012 GCA_036507315.1 Lepidocyrtus fimetarius | reverse complement strand
GGTTGTAGACAAGGAAAAAGTGAAATACAATTTAAGCAATTTTTATCCCTTTCATTACGACGGATTTCCATTGGATTTAAGTTGAATCCTATTTTGTAAAAAAATATTATTAAAACCTAGATTCTACATTTAAACACCATTTTACAACAAGTTTTACACAAACCATACGAAAATTAACTAATTTGATTTAAAATTAAAAAAACCCAAAACATTTTGAGGGCTTGCTTTGGATTCATAAATGGAAGATTTGATAACATAACGTAAACGTAAGATAATGTTTCGTTTAGTTCCCCTAGCTTAAAAGAATACTGTCCAATAAATTTAATAACAAAGCGTAGGTTGTGAAAGGGCAATAACAAGGAGTAACTATAAAGTGGACATTTTCCATATTACGAGGAAGTAATGGCCTTCTTTGTGTCAAGTGCATGAATGAAAACACATTTTCGTGTGTTTACAACTATAAAACTTTAGAAAAATTTACCTTTTTTTAAAAAAAATAAGTTTTTGCTAGTTGCTGCATAAAACTGAAAGCGGCATACCTTTAAACAAAAATCCTAAGTGCTTTCCATGCATTTATTCTTTTAAGTTTTTAGTTCTCATTATTTTTGTTTCACGCGAGGACAGTTGAAAAGCATTCTTGAATCATGAGAACATCTATAAATAGCGATATTCACTTGTAGGTTGTGAAAGGGCAATAACAAGGAGTAACTATAAAGTGGACATTTTCCATATTAAGAGGAAGTAATGGCCTCCTTTGTGTCAAGTGCATGAATGAAAACACATTTTCATGTGTTTACAACTGTCTGTATATAAAACTTTAGAAAAATTTACCTTTTTTTAAAAAATAAGTTTTTGCTAGTTGCTGCATAAAACTGAAAGCGGTAGTTTAACCAAAAATTCTAAGTGCTATCCATGCATTTATTCTTTCAAGTTTTTAATTCTCATTATTTTTGTTTCACTCGAGGACAGTTGAAAAGCATTCTTGAATCATGAGAACATCTATAAATAGCGATATTCACTAGAAAAGTCTTGGATACTTTGAAATGAATTCAGTACTGGATTGCACAGCATTATTTCCAATATCGTTACAGCCTTACTTTCTTTTCCTTCTGCAAGCCAAATCCAGTGCACCAAAAATACCATTCTTACTTCTCCACAGTCATGCTGCTTCAAATAACTTCAAATTTTACCAATCGATTTGTAAAATAATTCTTGAACCGGAGGAGCGGAAATTGCTGATTCTGCTCAAGTTTTTTTTACTTTTAGTCTACGAAATGGGCATTTGTTCCCTGTCAATAATTTTCTCAACCTTTTCAATCTCTCAGCTTCTTTATGTTATTGACCGACAGTGCTAGTGTATAGAAATCATTACAAAAATTTCTCCATTGCAGCATGAATACCTCAAAATTGACACGTGAGTTGAGAATATACATGCGTTTGAAATATTTAATCTAAAGGCGAACAGTTCAAGACGGATGTGTCTCACTCTGCAACGAAAGCATTTATACTTTACCTTAAGGAAATATGATCATGTTAGATTTTTATATAAACTGTTGCAAAACTGGTACATCTTTTTTTTTCTTGAAGAAATCCAGAAATTTTTTGATACAAGATTAAATGGGCAAGTTTAAGGTATTCTGTACAAAACGTTAACGTTGCTTATCAGCAACTATGATTATGAAAAACTTAACGGTTGTGACATGATTCAATTAACCTGGCGCCCTCAGCAGACATTTCCCCTTTGCATTGTTTCTTACATGGTTACTATCCAACGTCTTACTTTTTGAATGATTGTCTTTCTTGCTGGGTAGGACGAATGCACTGTTCTGTGAACTAAATTGAATTATTAGATTGCTCTGCCTTGTCAGAAAAAAGAAACGGCAGTCCTATCTCTAAGCTCTTGCTTTAGATCGTTGAGTAAAATGTAGAAGCTAAAAGAGTTTTCTTTATACGTGTGTAAAAATGGAAAATATTTTAGCATTACATTACCAACCAGGCAAAGTATAATAGTGGTGCAAAAACATTTTTAAAATTGATATTTAAAAATGTAAACTTTACATATCAACATGCTTAATTTATAATTTTTAATCATTTACAAATTTTATTGAAAGAAAGGTTAATTAAAATTAGCAGTCTCTTGGTACTTAAAATTGCATTTCAATCGCATCCTGCTAAAACATAAATTGCTGAAATATCTTGGCTGACACAAGCTAAATTTTGCTTTAAATTTTTTCCTCTCTTTATAGCATTTTTTCTGGTTACTGCAGATATTACATAACTTTTCAGTTGAGAGAGAGAGAGAGTTACTATGGAATGTAAATGTATTTAGAACTGCATGCATGCTACGTACTTTACAAAAAAAATCTGGAATTATTCTTTAAACCAAAAAAGCTTGTACCATGAGGGAGTCGTTTTGTGAGCACGAAACAAAAGCGTAAACGAAATGGCACTACTGCCTTGTCCTCTTCTTCAAGTATACTTTCACCATTTTACTTCAATTTTCTTTAGCTTTTTCTTATTCCGTGCTTTCATCTCCTTGAATGAACGTGCCAACCTGAAAAAAACTTTTCAGCTTTCTCTTCTCACTTTTTTCTGTCTTTTTTGTTTCTTGAAATAGACTTTTAGCATTTCTCCCTTATGCATTCGAGCTAACCTTTCTTGAAAAATAGGAAAGGAAAAGAGCAGTAAGTAAGATTGTAATAGAACGAATACAGTCAGAGTTTACTAGTTTGTTAGAAAATATGCACTTACTTTATGTAACTTTTCTTCTATTATGAGAATTCTATCATGATATTCTTTCACTATTCAGCTAAGGTTTTAGACATTTTAGTAAGACAGGCATTTTCTTGTCGTGCTTGATTCAACAAGAGAAAAAGCAAACTAACTTTTCTGTAGAATTCCCTTGGAATCTTATCACTTTTTCACCTCGCTTCGTGTTTCTACCTTTTTTGTGTGTTTCTTCACCGAATAGACGCTTGGCTTTGTAATGGTGGCTAACATTGTGGTAAAAATATGAACAATTTTAATTCTTCTGTGGTGGCTAGTGTATAACCTTGGGTAAAAATTTTCCACTATTTTTTACTATTGAACACTTCAGGTTTTCCAATGATGCTGGATCAATTTTCTGCAAATATTTTCATCTTTATTTTTTTTAATTATATATTAGAATATTCTAACTGTGGATTCTAATCCTCAATGATTTTCTCACAATTGAAATTTCAAAGTAAGTGCGATTGAATTGTCGGAAGCATCGTTGGAGATATAGGTGCTAAGAAAATATATAATATTATGTACACATTCATAATCGCAATCATGGGCCTATTGTTTTTGTGCAGTACAATATTTTAAGTAAAATTAATGGAAACTTTTTGTGAAAGAAAGCGTAACTTGAGTGGATATGTACTTTGCTAGATAGATTGATAGTCCAACAAGAAATAATTGGGAAAATGGAGCGAGTGTTTCTCTTTATCTTTTTCTACAAGTTGTAAGCTACTAGTTAGGGTCATGACTTTCTATTACGAGAAAGTTTACAGAATCATGCAAAGTAACAACATAGAGGAAAAAACCTTTGAAAACAGTAGCATTCCGCAATTTATTCATGCTGCACAAATCGTGCAGCAACAAAAGAAGTACTCAGTCATAAAACTGGTATTTCTTTATAGCTAGAAATTACACGAAGCGTATTTGAAAGTGGGCAGGAAAAAGAATAAAAGGAGAAAGAAAATAAAAAAAGAGAAAGTAAAATTGCAGAGGTGGTGCTAGCCCTTCTAGTTTACCCTCGAAATAGTCAGCTGCTGGAGGGAGTTGAGAAAGTTTTTTTTCATTATGAAGGTTGAATAGAATATCACGGTTGAAAAGGAAGTGGAACTGCATCAGAAAAAGCACCGGAGTTTTAGAGGCGAACAATCCAACTTTGATATTTCTAGATTGGGGAAAGGAAACGAGTTAAAAAAAGAAGTGAAAACAGTTGTAAAGAAAGCTGCTGGTATTATATAGTAAACCCAGTTAAATATTGTTAGTATATAAGAAAAGTTTAATGTTGGATGATAAAAACGTATTATATAAAGTGAAACACGAGCTGTATGTAGTGGTAGCATTATTACGCAACAGTAGAAATTTCACCAGCAAACATATCTACTTATTTTGCTTTTGCTACCTCCGTTCATCTTTGTTCTTGCTTGCCAACTTCCTCTTTTTCTGTTGTTGCTTTTTCCTTTCAAACATGCTCCTCACATTATCCAAGTTACAAATCGGCTTGGGTATTAACAGTACATACATATACAGTTGGAGTTTAACAACACCTAAACCATCACAAGTTTTTCTGGATCTCATTCCATAAAGTTCAATTTAGCCAATATGTTGGTTTTCATTATGAAAAAAGTAAAATTGTTTGAGCTTAAGTCAGGATTTATATCTGATCAATCAGGCATAACATGCTACAGAGAAATATAAGGAGTAGAGGAAATAGGAAAGGTATAAAAATGTGGTAGTCACGGTATAATGGTAGAGTTCACTCACGATCTTCATAAGATTACAACGAAGAAGGAAACAAGAAGAAAAAATTATTCTTTTCCTTGTATACTTTTCTTTCTAAACTTGTTTAACCATGTTACTTCCTACTTTGCAATACCTTTCTTCCTTTTCCAACTTTTTGCAATAAATGCATGTCCAAATCCAGATTACAAAAGAATAAAAAAAACTTTTCATCTAGTTGCCTTTAACTAAGTTTGGAATCACCGTTTCATTCGAGAAAAAAAGGTTTATCTATATGTGAACAATATGCATTAGTTAAACCGTTCTTCTTGAAATAAATAATGTTGGGCCATATTTTTCATCTTTTTTCTCATCACCTTATACAATCTATTTCTTTAATGTGGTTGGGTGCTATCAAAATATCTGTATAGGATGATATTTCTTTGTCTTTCTTGACTCAATTTTATTGCAATCTCTGTGATCAGCAATGACAATATATGTATATGTGATAGGCTCATACAGATAAGAAAAGTACAGAGAAATTATATTACTAAAGATTGTCTCCTCCGTGAATAATGACGTGGTACTTTCGCTTGAATACATTGCAAAATAATAATACGAGATGGTTGTTAATTGCCTTTGAAGATTCTTTGTGCTTGTATATCATTTTGTAGCTGCTATTGTTATTAAAAAACCAAATTTATTTGGCAGGACTTTGATCAAATTTACATTGTATAATAAAATATTAACAAATACACAGTTGCTTACACCATATATAGTTCTTGTTTTCATCTTTTATATTACAACCTGCTTTATTGTAAAAATGTAAACTTGAAAGGGCTAAATACTCCAAAAACTGTTTTTCATATATATACACTTCTTAAAAGAAGCATTTTCGTTACGTGTAATAAAATATGCATCTTGAAAAAATGACAATAAAAGGACGATGGAGCTAAAAACTAACGACGACATTATTATGCGTATATTTAGTACAAAACTATGCAGAGATAGATGAGAAAACATGGTTGAATATATTCTATATGACTGCATTATTCAAATTGAAAGAGAAAGTTTGTTTTGTTAATACTTTTATAATTCCATGTGCACGTACTACACAGCCTTTGAAAAGGTTTAGTCATTTCCATCTCATTATTTTTGTTGTATTTGTATTGTAACAACTGTGCTCTGTATTTTTATGTGCTCTTATTTATGCATTTCGTTTTTATAACAACAGGTTCTGCAGTGATAATCAATCCTCCACAAAATACAACAAAAGCTGAAACGGAGAAAGTGGTCTTCCCATGCGAATGGCGTGCGATGCCTGCGAATGCAACGGTGGTGTGGTATCGAGGTATGTCATAATAAGGATGTCAGTTATTCATAGGTTACTAAGAACTAATACCTACTTACCAATATTATTCGCAGATGGAATTCCAGTACGGCAAATTGCATCTCTTGAATCAAGAATCGAAACACCCGCGGAAGGAAGTCTTATTATTAATCCACTTCACATGGACGATTCCGGTATGTCATTGACAAACAACAAAGAGAACATTTTGCGCTGTACAAATATATTGGCTTTGTAATAAATAGTAAAATAATAATGACGTTAAAAATATTTTGTTTCAGGTTTCTACGAGTGTCGAGTTTCGAATGGAATTGGGGAGACGCAGTCTGCAGTTGCCTATCTCAATGTTGAGTGTAAGAAAGAACACTTCATAAAATATAATTCCTAGAACAGTTCAACATGTAAAACTTTTCCACTTTCTCAATGATTCCATAAATTTTTATTTTGGTTCTTGAAGCTTTTCATTAAGCAACTTATTTACACAAAGGTCCTAGTGTGTTTTTGAAATTCTTCCAATCTAGCCTTTTTAATTCCGCTACTAACGGTTATGGGACACTATTAAAAAGTTCTGCCTGGCCATTTTGATTTTACTCTCTTTAATGTGCAGAAAATTTGATAGTTTATCCATCAAATACTGCATAAAATTTGTTAAATATCCTTCCGTATGAAGCCAGGTTCCATAATAAGATTTCAACTTTCACTGAGAAAATAAAATGAAAATTGCTGAAAGAAAAGAGCTGCGAGGCTGACTTTGAGTATGAAGTTTCATGTAACATTAAACATCGTTTTCTTTCTTTAATAATGGCTACGATGTCACTTCATTATTATTGCACATCTAACATAATATTGCTTATTGCAGTCATTGTCATTTTTATGTTTTTTTATCTTCAGTTCCAGCTCAAGTGACATACACACCGACAGTACAGTACCTGCCTAACCGCCTGTCTGGAGTGGTCCGGTGCTACATCCAAGCTAACCCAGGCATTCAATTTGTAATGTGGACAAGAGACAAGCATCTACTGGAACCTTACGAAACGGAAGGCTTTGCAGGTAAATTTTGAAGGGGTTGGATGGATAAGGAAAATGTATTTCTAGTGAAAAGGTTAAATTACTAAATCTATCGTTGCCTTTTTGTTACAGTCATGCATAATGGGTCACTGCTCATTGAGCGAGTTAAGGAGAGCCATCAGGGCATGTACACGTGTACACCGTACAACGTTCACGGAACCAAGGGAGCTTCTTTGGCAATGCAAGTTATTGTGAAAGATCCTCCAAAGTTTGAAATTACACCTGATCCAATGTACCAAAGCAAGTTGAGTACATCACTGGAAATTCCATGTACTGCTGTAGCACCCAATGGCACCACTAGTCCACTCATTACATGGCAAAGGGTAAATTGTTTCTGCAAATTGTCTATCACGTTACGTTATAAACTCAACGACAATGCTATGTATGAAACCAATTTGATCAAACCCCCTTTACCTGTATTGTGTAAATTTGTTCTTGAAAGTTTAATCAAAACAGACAGCTAGAAAGTGATAAAAACGGTCGAGAAAAAATACTCTAAATAGGTGATGATGAAATAAAAAACTACATCATGTATTTTCTTTCCATTGAGCAGAAAGATGGCCGACCTTTGCCAAGGGATCGAGCTCGAGTTGTTGATGGAACTTTATTTCTTGAAGATCTACATCAAATGGACTACGGAGACTATGTAAGATTTTTACGCAATACCGTAATATTATGAGTTGACGACAGATCTTAACTGAAGCTCATAATACCTGCATTCTTCATAAAAAAAGTACTCAAAATATTCTAAATTGCGTTTTGCTTATATCTGTGTTTTATTTCAGTTGTGTCTTGCTTCCAACGAAGTTGCCACATTGGTTACTAGCACAAAAATCATTGTAGAAGGCACTCGACCTCACGCCCCTTACAACATTACTGCCACAGCAGCCATGTTTTACGTAACTTTAAATTGGTATCCAGGATATTCAGGCGGACCTGACTTTCGCCAGTCCTATGTTGTTTGGTAAGTTATATGAATGAAATATATTCAAAGATTACTCAACGTAACGTATATATGCCCGGTTCTATTATTGCCAACGTCGTTTCACCTGTAATAAAATCTTATTAATGCACCTAACCTACTATGCATGAAAGAACCAGTAAATTACGCTTTCACGAGGCTCTTAAATTTTCCACGAAAAGATCATTATTGCAATTTTACATTTCTCTTTTCTTCTCCTCGTTTACGATCATGTAACACAGGTACCGAAAACTGGGAGAGTCAAGGTGGGAAACAATTCACGTTACGCCACCAGGAAGTCAGCGAATCACAATACGAAATTTGTCTCCTGGAACAACTTACCAATTCCAGATTGTTGGTACAAATGAACTTGGAGAGGGGCATCCAAGTGAAATTATTAATGTTACTACTAAAGGTAATTTATTTTCTCTTGTGAATGCTCAATGAAATAATGTTCAATGAACTGAATTGATAAACTGCATTTTACGATCTCATCAAAAAATTAATACCTATTGAATCTTAATAAAAATTGGGGGAATATGAATGAGCTTTCTTGGGAATTGGATTGTTGTAATTTACAATTTAATGTCTATTAATCCAGTACTACTTATATTAGCAATCCTTCTAATGTGCATAAGCTGTGAAATAAAAGTTGTTAAACATATTAGTATTAGTACTTCTGCACATGTAAAACCTCGTACATAATAGAATGTTTTTCTTCTGGAAAAAAGTCTCAAAAAGTATATCAATTGATTTTATTTATAATTCGTGGTATTACTTTGGATATATGCTTACCTATCGGAACCTTTGTAACAACCTGTCTAACGTTTCCATCCGCTTTATCTTCTTTCTCTTTTCTGCTTTCTTATTCTGGAGGAGTCGACACGATCTTGGCAAATGGAACAAGTGAACCCCCAAAGGTTGTGGCTAACGCTACTACAAAACCCGAAGACCCCTCAACTGGTACAATCATCGGTTAGCTAATATTAGAACACCTTATGTTTTAAATGCATGTGTACCCTTTTTGTTTCTTACAACATTAACTTTAATTTTAAGTTTTTCATGTTTTTCTGCTGTGGCTATTAGGTATTCGTATTTCTTTAGCTTAGTACACGATGGTTTTAAAAAAGACGAAATAAAAGAGTTAAATAGTGAAATTATGTGTGTTGCGTCATTTGGAATGGCAGTTTGGATATTGATTTTATTTTATTTTTGTTTTTGCTTTTTTGTGTNAGGTATTCGTATTTCTTTAGCTTAGTACACGATGGTTTTAAAAAAGACGAAATAAAAGAGTTAAATAGTGAAATTATGTGTGTTGCGTCATTTGGAATGGCAGTTTGGATATTGATTTTATTTTATTTTTGTTTTTGCTTTTTTGTGTTTTATTCATTCAGAAATTCTTGACTACTCAGTTCTTATTTACCCTACTGATGAATATGGTTCCACATACATTCCAACACTTTTAGTTCCAACAGGTCTGTGCATGCCAGCAAAATTTTTTTTAACAATTTCGTTTTTATGACCAGTTATTGTTTTGTGTTTTCCTGTTTTCAAGAAAATCTCCTGTTTTGTAACAAAACTGCTCTGTAGTATAACTTAATTAATTCCACACTCCTCTAATATGAAATCTTAATTGCTTTCAAAGGTCCTAAGCCAGGTGTTCCATACAACGTGACAATTGTGGACCAGTCAGACGCCTTTAGTATAGGAATTCATTGGATGCCGCCGATTGATGCTGACCGTGTTGCAGTGGCCTACTACCAGATTCAATATAAGTCTGAATCAGAGGCTTGGAAAACGCTCAACAAAGAAAAAATCTTACCCCCACAAACATCTTACACTTGTAAGTTCTCTGAAAACATGTACTTCTACAAGAATCAGTAATTTTTTAAGGTATTATTATTAAATGAGTGTGATTTTGATATTTAGATTTAGTTCGTCACCTAAAGGAAAACAAAAAATACATCTTCCGAGTTGTAGCATTTACTTTGACTGGAAGCTCAGCTTCCAGTGAAGAAGTTTTGCATACACTTCTTCCTAGAGATAAACAACGCGCAATTGTAAGTGCCTACGGTAAATTGATAAATAAAATATATTGCTAATCGTAAGTAGATGCAGAGATACTAATATGATTGACTTATCTTTCAGGTTGCTGGCCTTGTTGGAGGCATTCTCTTCTTCATAGTTGCCATCATTCTCTCCGTCTGTGCTGTTAAAATATGTAATCGTAGAAAAAGAAGAAAACAGGAGAAAGGTCAGGAGCATTTCAAAAAGAGGTACTTTTAATGGCCAATGTTGAAATATTGTATTAACCTTGTTGGATTTTTATGTGGGGTTTGCAGCATATAATATGGTAGCTTGTCGACTTACTGATAGAAATGGTGGTCAAATACCTTCCCAACCCCAAGTTATTCCAAAGAGGTACCCGTAATAAAAATCATAATCCATTAAAACTTGCACAAAAGATGTTTAAAAAATTTAAATTGGGTATCCTCGATTGATTATAACATATATTATGATAATTCTTTTTTAAAAAAGCCGACCACCTCTTCAACAACAACCGCCCCCGCAACTTCAGCAAAAGAGCGTTGCAGTTAAGTTCTATGTTGAATCATAATATGAGAGTTTACAAAAAAGGCTTTAGTTGCAAAATTTTACTGCTACGTCACGTTTTCTTTGGTTTCAATTGTTTCGGTTCAATATTTGAAAAATTGTCTCATTGTTTTCGTTCAATTTGTAGGCATTTTTTATTCAATCGTGTTTGTCTCGTCATTATGTTCCAAACGACAAAATGCATGTTTCCAAGTATTGCCTGAGTTTTTATTTCGTTCCTTGTGCACAACTCAATGTTGTAGCGTATATGATTTTTCTTCGAAAAATACCTATTTTATTGTCGCATGATTACTCTTTGGTTAATTATATTTTTGTTTTACGCTAATGATGCTTCTAGTTTTGAATATTCCACTATTTCGGTACTAACTAAAGTATTGTTTGATTTAGGAGTGGAGCCGCCCGAGTACGCGATGCGATTTCATTAGTTTGGAACCCTGCAAAGTAATTTTTATTCTTAAATCTTATTAGCATTTGTTTCATATTTACTTGGAATCAATTTCAAATCAATCAATTATGTTCATAGGGCGATTTCGTCACTGAAGAGAGCCT
>JAANSO010003710.1:0-11012 GCA_036507315.1 Lepidocyrtus fimetarius | reverse complement strand
GACTAAAGTGACTTTCATTGTCCTACAAAGTCAAGCAGCATGTGGCTTGGCTTGTGTAGTAGTTGTAATTAATTTTCATTTAAAAGAGGTGTACTTTTTTTTAGGAAATTAGGCAAACTTTAATTAATCTGGAAGCGAATATAATTTAATTCAAATAAAGGAAGTAGCGAGATAGTTATTGGCTCTGATGTCAATAGGTAGTAGTGGATTTCGTTCACTTAGTTAGGAGCAAAGTCAAATTAAAGTTGCTGCTTTCATGAATTTCTAAGAAAATTAATCTTTAAATATTAATCTGAATCCTAGACACAGGCTTTGCCCAGTATCCATTTCACCCCGTATGTGCAGATTTTATTGTATTCTTTGAGTAAATCTTATTCCAAAATCCTTTTTGAACGTTGCTATTGAATGTTGGATAGACTAAAGTGACATTCATTGTCTTATAATGTAACGCAGCAAGCGACGCGTGCGGATCAGTAGTTGTATAATTAATTTACACTTAGAATCTAAAAGAGGTAGTTAAAATAGGTTTTGTTTTTGTAAAAGCAAAATTGAAATTGCTGCTTCCACGTGTTTGTAAACAAGTCAATTCTTATAAGTAAATTAAATTTTACTTATTAAATTTATTAATTATAAAATTTAACTTTCTATTAATTAAATCGTAAGCCATTAGTTTTGTAAAAATGGCGAAATTAATCATTTGTAATTAAGGATTATGTGATGACTCACATTATTTTATTTACCTTTTTAAAATATCATATTTTATATTCTGAATTGAATAAATTCAAATTGGCTCAAATCGGCCAAACAAGAGTTGTAAGCTTAATTATATTTTGGTGTAGTTTATTGGTAAATACAGACAAGTAATTATTTCCTAATAAAACTACGGTGCATTACTAAAATACTCTAATCTTTTGATTTTTAATTGGTTGAGCTCATTAGCAACAAGCAATCAACAAATCTGGCAATAGTAAATTGCTCAAATACAATCGGTGTAGATTTTTCAATAAAATTTACACTTCCAAACTTGACCTTGATGTTGCGCAAAGTTATGAACAATTTTCTAAAGCATTTCTCTTCCCAGCTTCCCCACCTCTGCATTTCCTTCACAGTTTTTAGAAATTTGCCCGAAGCGTCGTAAACCACGCCGCAAAAGCCGTAAATAAGACAAGCACCGATTATGTTGTTAACCAACCCGATAAAGTAGATTAGAGAGGCAATATTCCAAACTCCGACGGAATATGAGTGAATAAGCAAAACAGATTGCATCACTTGGCTACATACAAGGGCTACTAGGATTAGTACCAAAACCGTTGAGACTAGGTCGTTGAACACATCCGCCAGAATTTGAATTTGTTTGTAAAGAATTAAATTCTTTACAAACAAAGAATCATTTTTGTTACGCTTCTTTAACCCGGAAATAGCCGCGTATATTCCACTTGATCCGATGACTATCGTTGCTACCATCAATGTCCAAATTTTGCAGATTACTTCCAAAGCAAAGCAGTTTCCAAAATAGAGGATTACTCCCCTGAAGATGACGCCACTTATTGGGAAATTGCTTTCTTGCCCGTCCAACCCAATCATGATATATGAAAGTGGGACACATTGGAACAAATTTATTGGAAATGTTGGAATTATAACACAAGCGAGCCCCACAAGTTGAGAGAAGACTATTCCGCTGATTCTCATTATTTTGCAGGTGTACAGAACCAATTGTGAAAATCTTTTGGAAACTACGTTCCCATTTCTTTTCTCTTCGTATTTTACTAAAGCGTTGGTAAAAGTTTCCAAGTCATTTCCGTGTTTGTAAAATGTGTAAGAGGCGGAAGTAGTCAAAACCGAAGCGAGTAAATACAGAAGAACGTTGCAGTTATTCCAAAGTTCTTCGTTTTTGAAAAGTAGGTTGAACAAAGCTATTGCAAATATGACGGTAGTAACAATCAAGGAGAAAAGAAAATGCTTTGGAGTTATTTTCATTTCCTCTGAATTCCTTATACAGGCTTTGCCCAATATCCATTTCCACTCGGAATTGCATATTTTATTGAATTCCTCGAGTAAACCTGATTCCAAAATCATTTTAAATTCGTTTAAGCGGTTTCTATGAATGAACTAAAAATACTTTTACTCATCTAGAAAGTTCTGCAACAATGAAACGTCCGTGTAGTTTTAATTAACTTTTATTCAAAATGGTTATATCTGGTAAGTAACGCTCATTTCATGATTCAACGATAAAACAAAAATTAAGGCGGTGATTACTGACATTCAAGTTTTTGGAATGAGGGAGTTATTCAAAAATTTGCTGCTTTTTTTAAATGATTAGTTTTTGAAGTAATCTTGTTGTGGATTGAATAAAGGCTGGGTATTTGAATAAATTTTAGTTTTAACTTGTTTTTGTCGAAATTTCCCTGCAAGTACATGGGAAGGCGGATAGTTTTAATTTTCAACATATGCGTCTTTGGCACGCCTTTACTATATGTAGGTAACTCTTTGAATGTTATTTTTGAATATTTTTATAAATGACGAGAGAAATCGCTGTGTTAACTAGAAGCTCTTGAAAAAATTGCAAATTGATTCATTCAAAATACCAGTAATTGATTACAATTCATTTTTTATTATCTTAAACTTTTAACACAATTTTTTCAATTACAAATGCTGTAGTGGCACCTTTGCTAAATTCTCTTTGGGGAATATTTCAATGTAGACAAGCGGAAAATAGCTGCGTATAATCCACTGGAGCCAATGATTATCGTTGTTGCCATCATCGACCACATTTTGCTTAGGACTTCCCACGCGAAGAAGTTTCCCAAAAAGAGCATCGCTCTTTTCAAGATACCTCCTCCTTTCCCAGGGTAATTACATTCCAGCCAGTTTAGTCCATTGATGAGATATGTGAGAGGTGCACATTGAAACAGATTGAATTGGAACGTTGGATTGATAGCGCATTCCCCTCCAACAAGCCATGGAAAGACCGTATCGCTTATTATAATTATTTTGCAGGTGACCACAACCAAGCGCGAGAATCTTTTAAGGTCTTCGCCCCAGTTTTTGTTTTTCATCTCGTATTTAGCTAGCGCATTGACAAAACCCTCCAAGTCATCTCCGTGCTTGTAGAATGCATATGATCCGGCTGTGGTCAAGGCGGAACCCAGTAGTGTTAATAGAACGTTACAATTATTCAAATTTCCTTCGTTTCTGTAAAGTAGGTTAAATAATGAAATAACTAAAATGCTGCTAGTGACAAGTAACGGGAAGAGAAATTTCTTTGGGGTCACTTTCATTTCCTCCGAGTTCCAGATACAGGCCTGGCCCAGTATCCATTTCAAGCCATAGTTGCAGATTTTATTGTATTCTTCGAGTAAACCTGATTCCAGGATCATTTTTATACGTTGGTAATGATTAGTAATTTGAGTTTATTCGTTTCAAGGTAACAGTTTCAGTTATGTTGTTGTTGTTTGAAGTCTCTATATGAATCAACTATTTGAACTGATTGAAACTAGAAAGTCATTGACCAATAAAGCAGCGACTTATGCTGCGCAGCAATTTTAATTAGTTTAGGTTTAAAACCAGAAAGAGTTTGTTTAAATCTTTAAGAAATTAATTTATTTTCAAGGAAGTAAAAGTTATTTCTTTGTTAATACAAAGATTGAGACATTGGTTCTGTCGATAATTTTTTCATTTAGGTTTTTATCTCTGAAGAAAAATCTAGATTGCTGCTTTTACGTGTTTCTGAATGATTTTTAATATGATCAAGTTTGCCATATGTTAACTTTTGTATTAATGTTTTTGTTAATTTAAATTTAATCAACAGGATTGTTTTAATTTTAATTTTAACCTTTTAAATTTCCTTTGGGCACGCCTTTCTACATTTTCTAAAAAAGATAGAAAATATTACTTTAATAGAATCTGGGGATACGTAAGACTGACGCCTACAAACTAGAAAATATGCAAATGCGTGAATTGATGCGGAAAAAACGGTGCGTTATTCTCATCTTTTCTAACAACGGCTCGGATTGATTTAAATGCGTAAAGATCTAAAAATAGATTAATTTTTCTCCTGGCGACTTTGTTCTGGCTCTGCCTTCAAAACTACAACCTCAATTGAAAAAACCACTTTTCCCTAAAAGCATTGCAATAATTTGACCTAGATTTGGCAAAACAAGGAGACGAATGATATCACATGAATGAATAAAATTATCCACTTTTACGGTTTTGCATATGAATTTTTATTTATGAAAACATTTCTAGCAAACAAGTAAAGTATCTACCTTATTTTTCAATAATGAACGATGACGGCGATTAACACATACTTTTCAAGCTACGGGAATGTAAATTAATGATCAGACTTTGCCATTATTTCAATAAAATTCACTTTTCCATTACACATGATTTAATGAATTCAAACATGTTACAAAACACCAATTACGTAATCAATAAAATAATTATTTTGTAGCACAAACATTGTATGCTTAGCCCTTTGGAACAGTACACTCTCTTCTTTCTTCTTCAAATTTCTCCCCAGGTGGACAAATCTTTGGAAACGGAACGCCATCGTGACAAAGCAAATACCACGTTCCAAACTTGTTTGTTTCGTCCGGATATTTTCCATTAGGTTCTGGACAAACCACTGCAAAAAAATAAAGGTAATGAAAATTCCTTACTTCAAAAACTTACTGAACTCACCTTTACTATTGCATTGCGCTTCAAATTTTTTCATACAAGTTCTTTTCCTATGATCAAAATACTTTCCCCCAGGACAAGGAGTGGAAATGGGGGGCAATCCAATTCTAGAGCAGTTTAAATACCGAACGCATTCATCCTTTATTGCAAGTGAGCCAATAAAATCGCATTTAATATGGCTGGTTGGTGCAGGATTTGCTTTAGTTGAATTATCAGTTTTATTTTGTAAAGGCCCTGGAGAATAATTATTTTTAGTAAATTGAATGTGAATTCAATAATTTTAATTATTTACCTGATTCAGTACGCCTTTCAGTTTCTGCAGAAATTCCATTTTGTAGTAATGCTAAAACCACAAAGAAAAGAACAAATTTTTCAGACATTGCTATATTTCCATCCACAAAGCGTAACATTTTTAAATGTCCGAAGCAACGAACGCTATTAAAATGATAAAAAGCGGCTGCAAAAGCTGTCAGGGCATAAAACATCAACATTGTATTTGACAATAGAAGAACAATGAAATTTTCCGCAATAGTTGCTTACGCCAGAAGTTTTGCACGGCGGCGGTAAAATCATATACCGACCATTAATAATGTTTTTATAGCAAATAATTCAGCTTTGTCTCTCCATTTACGTCTGGCTAAAGAGTTTGACTTGTGGACAAACCAAAGATATATACACGCGGAAAAATAAATCAAAGAATTTAATAGTTTTATTTTTAAAAAGCCTTAGGTACTAAATCCAATCGGTTTTTGTATAATAAAACCTTAACCAATCATAATAATTAACTCCACTACAAAACAATTTTTTATTGTCCTATTCATTCAGCTGCAGGTTTCATATCGCCTAAATCACAATCATTTTTCACAGCGATAACACCGGCAGCATTCATTCCAACCAAATGAGATTTCAAAGTTTCATTTTCATTAATACTGTACAGCATTGGTAATGCAATTGACACTCAAGTCCAAAAGTTGTGGTTGACCCTTTGAAAGGTCGAAAAGGTGCAAAACACCACTCAATCCAATTACAATTTTTCAATTTCAACTTTCTCTGGAATTATCAAAAGTCAATACAGTTTTGTAATAGATAAAATAGTGATAAAAATGTTTTTTATAAAACTAGTTTCATAATTGAATTTTTGAATAATTTCGTAAATACTACAAAACCAATACTTTACATAACGACGAGGATTATAAACTTATGAAATGCTCTGCTATATGCTTGTAAGAAAATCTCCTTTACAGAAAATCAATACCGAAATTGTCTTTTATACAGTCGTTTTCTAAGAAATTCTAAAGTATGTAATCCCTCGCGAAATTTTTAAAGCGTTTTAGTTTTTATAAAACTGATTTATATAAAATATTTACATCAATTGGTTATGGATGCACGTGAAACAGGTAAAAAATGTTTGATTTTAACTTTTAACATTTGCATTTTCAAGGGTACTGGCATTCAATTATCTATCAAACCCAATCCTGGCATCTACACTTTTGTTGCAAATTATTTCACGTGTTGTACGTTTTGAAAGAAAAATATAGTAAAATTGAATTTCCCACATAAAAAATATTCTAGAATCAACAATGTCCCTTTCAAAGGGTTGTATTAAATCCTGTCTGATCCTCCAAAAATTGGTAGATTTCCCGGTTTACTACACAAACGCTTCAGGACTAGGAATGAAAGCAAAGGAAAAATCTTTGAGCATATCCCTATCATCGTCTCTCACTTACAATCAAGGAAAAACAAGTTTACGCTTTAAAGCTTTGCAGTGGGTTATCATTCGGATGATTTTAACTTGGGTCATTCCATTTTGTTTTTGGCGGGTTCTGAAAATATCTGAGGTTAATTCTATTGCAACCTTTGTGCTGTTGAAGTAAAGTTTTCAAGCTCTTTTGAAAAACTCGTTTTAGGACAACTTGATACAGTCAAATTTAAGCTTTAATATTTACTTTGTACATGCGAAATGATTGGAATTGATTTTAATTGGAAAGAGTTGTTGAAATAAAATTTATTTTGTATTCCTTCTCATAAAAGTTGGAGTTATGATTTAAATTATATATTCAGTCCAGTCAAACAGTTTTACAAAAATATAAAGTTGATTTATTAGAGTGCTAATATTTTTTGCAAATTCCAATAAACTAAAATACATAAAGGATAATTTCTACGGCGACAAAATTTTGGTTTGACTTTATAGATTTTTTGGAGTACTTTACAACAATCTTTTGAAAAGCATTTTGCAACTTTAAAAAAAAACTTTTATCAATATTAAGTTTATAAACACCTTCATAATAAATTATCTTATGCACGTGAGCCATGAAATTTCAAATCCACTTTGAACTTCTAATTCACTTAATGCAAGCCAGCTGGTAATATAAAGTCTATTAATTAAACATGTTTAGATTTTGAATGCAAATTTTGTTAATCTAATATCACCTGCAGTTTTGAAGTTGAAAATTGTTGAATAATAAAGTTATGAAAAATTCGAACATTATTTTAAGATTAAAGAATTTATTTAAGTTGCACCTGATTACCCGTTTGACCCTATCCATAGAAGAAAAACAGTGCATTTATGATTTTTTCCTGGTTTAAATTCACCTAAATCGTGACGTAATATTCAGCTCTAATTTCAGTTTATCTAAACAAGCCCTTGGTGTTAATGAATTGTGTGAACTAAAAACTTAATCGATTGTGGTGATTTTGTAATTATTCAGTACCAAATCATCATGCCTAGTACGTATGCGTTGCAGATTGGCAAATTTTCTATACAAATGAATGATAATTTATTGAATTGTGGCTGATGAATAAAATTTATAGGTTAGGGATAAGAACTTGAAATAATGAATCAATAATGATGAATATTCAGTAAATAAGAAAAGAATTCTAAAGTATTTTAAAAGCTTTGTATGATAGACTTATTGAGTTTGTTGTAGCTTAAATATTTAAAGGAACCAGGTCCCTTATTAAGGACCCTAACCTTATTCTCAAAGTTTTATACCCAACAGCAGTACAACTATCAATGCAACTTAGAGCGGCGTTGGAATTCTTAAAATTAATTGATATAGTTTCTTTAAATGAGCCGGTAAAAGCTTAATAAGCGAGGTCACAGGTAGGAGGTTACTTCACAAATCTAAGATAGTGGACAAAGCTCAATACGTTCAGATCCGCTAGACCCTTTCAAAGTTTATTGATATATGATTGATATGGCTTGATCTTGATCCAAATTCATTTCTGCTGTTATTTTGGCAATGTTCGTACGAGTAATACCTTCGATTCCTTCCGCCATAAGCTTGTCAAACACCTTTTGAAGGTAATTTCTCCTATTTTGACGGATATACTCCATGGCTTGCTCTTTATCGTCGTCAAAAATCCCCCACCAGTCTATAATTTCATTGGTGTTTCTGTACCGGAAGTAGGCAGCTTTTAAAAAGGGTAAGGCGTCACCCCAGCGTGGTTTTTGTGAACTCTCAGCAACAGGATGTCGTACTTTTATGATGTGCTTTTGTGAAAATATTTAAATCCTGTGACTTTAGATATATTAACATTTTATTAATTTTTGTTTCTTACCCGCCAATTGTTTATATAAATATCCATGATGTGTGCTGGAAAACAGCATAAGACAAATAATACGTTTGGACAATTTTTTTCTATATATTGTACTAAAAATTGTCTGAAATGAACCCAAATTTTTTCATGAGTATCTCCAAGGGTGAGTCTAGCGTTCACCAAAAGAACCTCTGAAACCGTAAGATAGTCATTTAATACTTTTTATAAAATTTGAATTATATTTAATAAGTGCTTACTTTCTTTTTTCCAGTATGATAAATCCGCATCCGCTTCCCTATTTTTGATTTTTTGTTCAGTGACAGTAAATTCCGCGTTGTTAAGTAACTGCATTTCCTGAACTAAATATTTAATAATTTGGTTGACTGTTTCACAAGGGTTTTTGTATAAAGCACATCCTCTTGAGTTTATTCTTTGGGCCGGGTCTTGAAGCATCATTACTATTCTTGTTTCATTTATTGGGAATCCTAATGCAAACTTGAAAATGTTATCCTTTCTACTGTACTACAATTCTTTTAAATGCGGGTAGACAACCTTTAATGCACAAAAACAAATAATATTTATTTTGTAATTGTTTCAAACCCCATTAATTTGCGTTTTTTCAAGGAATCAGAGGAGTTTTTTAAATAATTTTTTATTGACCTTGGAAAGATAAAGCCAGAAGTTTAATCCATTGTTGTAAATTCCGGAATCTTCCAAACCCAATTCATTTAAAGTGTTAACCTTCAAATCTTCATGTTCGGCTTTGGCTCTCTTCAAAATTATTTAAAAATTGAGATTAAAAATCGAAATTGGTATTATTTGGCACGTAAACTTACTAATAAAGTATTTTATCTATTTGGTAATTACTTACGGGAAACGTTAAGCCAATTGCGGATAAAAATTCATCAGCGGCTTCCTTATATTTTGAATAAGTCGGAAATTTGTCACTTTCAAGGATGTTGTTAAACAGGATTATAAATTAAACAATTAATAAATAAATAAATTACATTAAATAAATAATTTAACAAATAAATTAAACAGGATTAATTAAACATTGCCACTATCTGCGCGAATGTTTCATTTTGGGTGGGTGTATCCTTTACAGCTCTTAAAATATTCACAACTGCTTTCCTTGCCGCTTCCTTCTTCCTTAAAGTTTCAGCTTTTTCAGCCATTCCGGCCATTGTTGATTTAAATTTGTTATAACAGCAGTCAGAAATATACTCTAAAAGTTTTTTTTAGCTTTGCTTTTTATATTTGTGTGAATCTCTATTTTAAGTTTTATTTAAGTGATCAATTATATTTAACCAGGGGATTTGAAAATGTAAATTTGCAAATATTTTTGCATTTTTTTTAGATTTTCCGTAACAAATAATCTTACAATTTAAAGGTTTATATTGTAACCTATACCCCCCAGCAAAACGTGTAACCCCCCAGGACTACAGCACTACAGAAAAGAAATTGCTTTCCACAAATCTTCAAGCTTTACAATTCCTTTAGCAAAGTAAGCGGGTCAAAGATCAACAAAAAACTCCATTCTGAATGGTTCGTTCCTGTGGCAAGTTTAGGCGAAATATTTGTTTTTGCCTTGTTCTTCTCTTCCATCGGCATTTTCAAGGAAATCGATCCAATTCAAGTTTTTGCTTTTGAAATAGCGTCATATTTTGAAATTGACTTGAGTTGGGAGGTTAAGACCATGGCGAAAACTCTTGCAACGCTTAGCCTAGCAGTAATTTCATTTTACACAGCAACAGTTTGCATGTTCTGGATTTTTACACTGACAACAATATTCTCTTTATTTTCCTTCAGCAAAGAAAAACTTTCAGCAAGCAGCTTCAAATAAATCCAGCGAAGCACAATTTTTCCCACATTGTAAACTATTTCAAGAGCAAATCCAGTTAAACAAATTGCAATGGAAATCCCCCAGTAAATAAGCACAACTAAATAAATTTCTTTCGTAACTGGTGAAAAGGTTTCCCTAGTCATTCCCTTATAACTCCATTTTTTACAATTTTCTTCACAATTTAAAAATTTATTTCTCATTTGCCACATTGAAATCTTGCCCAAAGGCAACATTGCATTTTCTTCTGCCAAAACTCTACTCAATCTAAAGAGCCTTTGCTCGTTGTAATTTTTTCCAACAAAGTCATCCCACCTTGAGAAAATCCCGGACTCCACAACTTGCTGGAGATCCCAGGTAAAAAAGCTAGCAAAATAGTTTTTATAAATTTCCGTATAAACATTAAAATCCTTTACATGACTTAATTTATAAATTTTAAAATTAAGTTAAAATTAAAGCAATCCAGTTAATTGTTTTTGGCGTAGCAAATTTTAATCTAACTTATTAAAAGCAAAAGTGATCATCCCAAACACGATTAATATTCAAAGCTAAATTCTCTTAGAAATACATGAAAGCAGCAACTATAATTTGACTTAGCTACTACGTGAAAGATGTCCAAATCTACCTAGGTATTTAAATAGAAATATTAGTAATATTACAATCATAGCTAATAACTATCTCGCTACTAATTTATATTTTCTTAGAGATTAATTAATTTTTGCCTAATTTCTTTAAAAAAGCTACACCTCTTTTAAATGGAAACTAATTACAACTACTACGCAACACAAGCCAAGCCACACGCTGCTTCACTTTGTAGGACAATAAAAGTGATTTTAGTCTATTCATAGACCCCATTTAATAACAACGTTTAAACATGATTTTGGAATTAGGTTTACTCGAAGAATACAATAAAACCTGCAACTACGGGTTGAAATGGATACTTGGCAAAGCCTTT
>JAANSO010003709.1:0-11014 GCA_036507315.1 Lepidocyrtus fimetarius | reverse complement strand
GCCAATTAGCCAATGAGTTTCAACGAGCTTACGATTAGTCAACCACTTTAGGCTTAAGGTTATCACAAAAACAGGAGATATGGATAAAGCTAGGCAATAAATTATTGAAATAAAATAATCTTATAGTAATAAACTGCTCGTTTAATATTGATTAGGGAAATTCAGCCTACCTAAAATATATATGTAGTACCTATTCCGGGAAAGAAACTATGCCGGTATTTATTTGCATTCTTGTAAAATGTTGTAGTACTTATGTATAACGCTGTAGATTGCTCAGAATTGCATAATTGATCATTAAATTGTACTACTTAAGGGGAAAAGTGAAATTACTATTGCAGGAAATCATTAAATTTTGATCATGCTCTGTGATTATAATCATTGTCATTATTATGATCTCATTTGAAAGTATATTGCAGTGGTAAATTTACTTAAGGTATTAATTCGTAATAGTAACGTATAAGAAAAAAATAAAAACTACTAATATGTATACGTACAGCTGACACGGGAGAGAGTATGGTAGTTCGGACCTGTGCCGTTGACAGTGGCACACTTACCCTGGACACCGAATTAGCTCGCATGAGTCATTGTGGATTCTTTTATTTCGATGACAGGTACTCTATCATCAAGAGAACGGCAGAAACATTTTTCTATCTTAAAAATGAAAAGGCATTTTTTGTCTATATTTTTCCAAAATATTTGATTTTTCACCCCGTCATTTTAACCTTTATTTGTATTGCGTAAAACAGAAAAAAATCAACAATACTTTTTATACTATATGCTGAAAGTATTTCTTAACACTTCCTTTGAAACGTTTTGCTACTACTTATTATAATAGTACTAGTATTTATAGTTTGCAGCATTAGCAACTGATGTTTGAAATAAATCATGCAGTCAAAACATTTGATGCTACTATATTACAGTTGATTCGTAGTATAACTTTCTAATAACAAAGTATAAATTATTATTATGCATTTGTTGAATTGAAAAATTTACGTTTTATAAGAAGCTACATACAACTAAATGAAGCATTTCTTCCCCCCTCGCTGCTTAAATGGCTGATTTGATTATCACATTGATGATAATGCAATATGAGGAACAATACATGCATATTTTGCTTATGATTATTTTTTAGGAAAGGGCAAGTAGACATTTATTAAGTCTAACCCTTGAACTTTCGCAATGCATGTTGTAGTCATATAAAAATGTCAATTACAAAAAAATATTTATTTTTAACAATAATTTATCTAGTATAGTGGGATAATAATATATGCTCAAATCGAACTTAAATTAACAATTCCAATTTGCAGCAAACAAATTTTAATATTTTATTGATCTTGCTTAAAAACTCTGCAGATAGAGAACCAACAAAATGAGATAAACAAAAGATGACAAATACAGGATTATATAAATTATAGGCATGTGTCTTATATTATTGCTCTAGAATCTTTTTATACTAATTATACAACAATATTGCACAAATGCAGATCTTTCTACGGTTTATCAGTAGTATTCGGGCAATAATTTACAACGCTTATTGTATTGCTGCAAAAAATGAGCTGACCAAGGTATCGATGGACGAAAACTAATTAATGAAAAGTGGAGTGCTTTAGGATAAGTCAAAACAAAGTCTACAAAAAAAGTTATAATTGCCACATTCGCATTGCGTGCAGGCACGCCGTTGGTCTACCTAGTGAGAAGAGTCGCAAGGGACAGTGAAATGGCCGACTGCATCCCCAAAGTAATTAAGAGAAAGCATTTAGCGGTTAAAAACTAAATTACAAAATGAAAATGATTCCTGTTTTTGAATGTATTGTGGTCGGAAAACTTTAAGATAAGACCAGAAATTGTAATTTAAGAGAGGCGTCTTGTCCTTGTCCTTATAATAGGTTTTTGCTATTGTAGCGAATTTTTACAGTGAACAGTAGTAAATACATTTGAAATACACTGGAGCTTGAAAAATGTATTTTGAAAGTACAAATTAATTAATAATTGCATCTGGTTATGTGTATAATTCAAGTGGATATAGAATTACCATATATGAATGTATTATTTATAAGAAATAATTTTAGTAGCAAAAGCCAGATACGCTAGTCCTAAACATGTTTAGATGGAGACATACAAGTAGGTATTCATTCATAAGGTTGCGCATTTAGTTTCAGAAACGCACCAGGTATATATAAGCATAAATTGTCTAATAACTAAATAAAAAAATGAAAAAATAAACCAAAATTGTTGAAGTGGCAGTTTAAAAACCTTGTTTCAGGAAGGACTCTATGATATTAAATAGTTTGATTCCTATTATTATACATGTAGATGACACAGGGGAAACTATAACAGTAAGAGGATGTGCCTTGGACAGTGGGACGCTAAACGTTGACACGGAAATCATTCGCATGAGTCATTGCGGTCATTTTTGGTTCGATGACAGGTACCATGCATTCAATAGTATTGCAAGTGTAATTTCTTGCTTTCACTTGTTAACTCAAACACTATCAGGATTTTACACAACATTCATCAAACTCCAATTTCTTACAATTAATGTGTCGTATGAAGATTATAAAGAATGAGCATTTTAACATGAAACCACTAAATTATAACACTGATGCACAACTATTTTGATAATTTTATTTAATATTCTACTCAATTAATGAAGAAGGCTCTTACGTTTTTTGTTGATATCGATACAATTCTTAACATTATTAATTTTCACCAGTCTTTGAAGTTACTTGACTAAATTTTTGTTCTGCAAAATACCGGTTCTGTTGGCTTATCTTAATGCACCTTTATGTATCGTTGTTCTATGTGTATGTATGAATGTATATTTGTGTTAGTTTTTATCTCATTCATATTGAATTACATTAAAAGTACAGACGTATCACGTTGACTTGGCTTCTACCTTTAAGTTCGAGTTGGTTTAAAATATTTAGGATCTTCGTCAAATTAATTAAACAGTTTTATAAGATACCTATATTTTTATAAGAAGAATTACATCTCTTTCATAAACCCTGTTATAGTTAAATGTAATTGCGCTCATACGGTTGAAATTTTAGCACATACACGTTTTTATGGGCGACTATTTTAATGAGTCTTGTATGTAGTGAATATGAAAAGCAGTTAAATTGTGATCAGTATATCTTTCAGATGTGCCTGAATCATTTTCTTATTTTAATATACCCAAATTTATCTATTTCGTATGAATATATACGTACAATATATTAAGTCGAAGGAAATTAGTCAAAGAATTAATAAACTGATAAAACTTTATTTAAAAAAATATTGTACTTTGTTTAGGCGGAAATTGGAATAGCAATAATGAACTAACTACATGGGTCGGCTTTATCTTTTTTCATTTTCCCCTAATATCTTGATGATATAGTTGGATTACTACAAGAAAGTTTGGATTTGTATGAAAACAACAGTTGGGTCCAGGCTTCACTAACCGACAAAAGTACAGTAGATATATACAAAATGGCAGGAATGCAATATAAAAGTTACAATAACGCCTTCCGCAAATATTTGATTGTGCCCAATTGCAAAAAGGAAAAACCGGTGAAATCTAAGTTAAACAATGGATATATTAATTCTAATTTGAATACAAAATTTAGTTTAATAAATTCAAACATGTTATAAAATGTTAACGTTTGCATGTGTATTTTACAATATTGTACATAATTTGTCCACTCATCGCTGCTGTTGATGCAGTCTCTGGACCTTGGACAGTGTTGGTAATGCAAATATGAAGACTAATGAAGGGCTTATTTTTAGATTACATTAAACATGCATGCTTCTCATGACTACATTTTTCATGCTTCTATTTCTTTGTTTACAATTGAAAGGCATATATATACAACGTACGCATTTCTCTGTGAAAGTTATTCTCCATCTCGTACCTCAACTCCCCAGAAACATTACGAATTTAATTATTGGCAAGATTCTGTTAATTGGCGCGATGCCTACAACTGCGTGTTTTTATTGTACACAGAGTTTCAATAGTCTAAACTACATAATATGTCACTTGCATTGCAACTGCAAGCTAGCCACATGTCTCTGTCAGCCAATTAGTAAACTTTAAAATTGGTCAATGAAATGCAAAGAAGTTTTTAAAACTTATAATACCTGTGGCTAGAAAGTTAAAGGTTTTCAAACGGTGTGTTGATTGGAGTTTTTCACGGTGAATACCTTAAGTAAGCATAGTAATAGTAAGCAATTCTTAATGTACATATGCCATTATTGCGATTTTGGTGGACTTTACCTTTCCCTGCAAATAACAGGTAAAATTACTGTAGTATCTCACACAATCTAAATAAAGGGGGTTAATTTATGTCAGCGTACTTATACTTTACTCCACCAATACTCACCTATGAACATGCACCGCAAAGACTTTAGTACAATCGGAATATATTATGGCCGGAAGTGAAAGCCAGTGTGTATGTATGAACGAAACAACGTAATAACTGAGTCATCAACACCAAAAACCTTAGTTCACGAAGATAGATATGTTTGCATGAATATACAAAGTAGCAATTTGAATACACATTTATTCATTAGTTTGCAAATTTGATGCAATACAAAAACGAACAAAAAACGATAGGATAGATAATATGCGTAAACAATTAATCATTATTATCAGCTTTTGCTTTGTACCACTACAATCATCTTCACTTACTACAATAAACTGCTTTAAGACATATTGTAAGAACAACAGTTTTGGCGACAGCTTTTCATAATGCACAAAATATTCCTGTAGCTGTAGCTGTAACAATAATTAGAAAAAACTAACTCAAAAACGTTATGCACCATAGAATTATTAGATTTTTTAATTTGTGCATGATTAATTGATTTACTCCTGCACTATAATTACTTGATATTTAATTTAAACTGTTATGTATTTGTAAGATCTGTTATAAATTATGATATTATCCTAATATGAATTTTTATTCTCTTCTTGCAAGGTATGTCAGAGGATGTCTGCAAAGCTGCGACGATGCAGATGGGTGTAACCACTCATCACGACCAACGCACCTATCTGTGGTCAACCTTACTCTACTGCTTTCCATCAGCGTCGTTATTATTACTCGACTTCATTTCATTCCTAATTTACTCAGCTCCCTTAGTAATAAACTATATTGTAGCTCATAGCTTGATTAGTTAAATGCTAGGAACAGATACAAAATGTAGGAAAACACGACTTTTTTAGTTGTTCACTAACCAGGTGACTTGTATCATGACACGAAACAGCGTGATAGAGCGGAAGTCGACATGTTTTCTTTTTACAACTTTTTTATGAAATGCTTACATCAACAATTCTTGACATTATTTCCACTACCCACTCAAAATCACGAACAAAGAAAATAACAGTAAAAGTGAAGAACAGAAACGCAAACAGAAACCGTGAAATTTTGTGTGTAATTTAAGTAACCTTTTCCAGCCAATTGTACACTCGTATCTTGAGTTAGCAGGCAGAGTGGGAAATAGAGAGTTAGTTACCCGACCGACATCATTATTGTGATGATTGCCAATAGTAGCGTCATCAACTTTACATTGCAGTAAACATGTGCGTGTGCATGTTGATGGTGCAGGTAAGAGACAAGAATTTGCTTTCTTCTCTCAAATCTTTTGGATAGCTTTGGCTCGTCTTGTCGCAGAAATGTTCTCCAAAAGCAGAGTTTTAGTGGTATAGTTACAAAAAAGCACAATAAATTTTTAAAGTATCCTCCTTTTTGCTATCCGGGTTCCAAATTGCAGTTTGTATTGAACTTACAAAACAGCACACACATATCCATGTATATAGTCAACAAACGTGAAATAAATACATATTATATTGCCTCGCCAAGCTTTGTTGTGAATGGCAAGGCGTCTTGATGTTTGTAAACATTTTGACAACTCAACGTATCAAAACAAGCAAACACGTAGAGAACATTATAAACTTTGTAACTCGTGATAGGCAGCTATATAAAAATCAAATGGTAATTGGAATCACAATTTACAACAACCATGCTATAATGACATTGGAGTAATTAGCCAAAATACTTAATGACAAAACCTATAAAGTAAGCTGCTCCGAAATGGGGTTTGACATGCACAAACAAAGGGCAAGGCTTAAGTAACATACTTGTCAAGTATAGGAACTCAAACCATTGACGCAATGAACTGACACAGATAGCTTTAATAGTTGTTTGCAAAATTATACGATGCCCACCTCTCCTTTGTCGTGTTGTGTCACTTGTCATGTAAAAACACTAGAGTTTTGTTAACTGATATATAATTCTAATAAAATTATTTGAACATTTCTTTAAAAATTGAAACAATTCGTTAGTAAAGGTATAATATACAGAATTCACATAATGATTAAGCTACGACTATTTTCTTTTCGATAAAAATTAATATAAATTGAGAAAACTAAACTATGAATGTTTTAAGACTTCCTTGATTAAGGCGTGATTCACATAACAAAATATACACAAGGTAATATTTGTATAACAATATTTGTTGATAGAATATATTTTAGCTGGTTTTAGGGATCCACCTAGTATGTTAATATTAATACATTGCAAATTGAAATTTCAAAGTATTGTGTTAATATTGATTAAGATATCAACTAAAAGTTCTATAAATTAGTCATATGTTTAAACTCTCCGCATATGGATTGCATGTACATAAATAAATCAAGATATTTATAGCTCCGTTTATCCCAAAAACAAAATAAATTGCCATTTTCAAAAAAAAATTCGAAAAGTTTAACTAGTGATTTATTACGCCCTTAATTTTGCAATACTACATATACAAAATTTATATGGGTTTGCATCAGATTGCACCACCAAATTTTGCTACATAAATTAATTAAATCCTCACGTTTAATATGTAAATAAAATAGAAGCTTATTATAGTTAAATATAAAGCAAATTATATTACTATAAAACAACCTAATTGAAATTAAATAAATTTCTCTAATAAAATTATTATTGGCTCTCTTTTTGCACTTTATTTGCATTAGTTAGTTCCATTTATAAAATACAGAAGTTGTATGTAACGAATAAACGGAAGTTAAGAAATTATTCTCCCTTTGATTTATTGAGGAGGGCATTTTTTGCACCAAATCTATCTAAAGCTGTGTTATCCAATCCCTTGTTTAGCCTTTTACCAACAAAGCCTTTTTCTTATGCTTTTATTCCAACTTCGTACAAAAGAAAGTGTGTACGTGAGTGATGATATCCACTTTTCTATTTTCATCGCCCTACTCATTTCTCTAAAGCCAAACTTTGTTTTCTCTGCTCTTGTGAACAAGTTCTTTAATAACTAAACAGATAAGTACTCAAAAAACAATCCTCAAGAAATCTTCAAGTGTAATGCTTTTGGACAAACAAAAATCATTATCTGGATAAGGAGTTTCGTAGAAGCAAAGCTAGGAAATTATAGGTAATAACATTTATAATTATCAGCAGTTTATCAAAAGGTTGTTTTTGATTAGACTGTGCTTAGTGTCTTCAAATTGAAGTCATCCCCTGTTTACAGCAACACAAAAAAAACTAGCGGCACATGAGTTATCTGTATTTGCACTTGAATCAAATCACATTTAAAATTTGCAAGATTCAAGTCCAGGCTGATTGCTTTCTCTTTTTACCCCGCTGAGAATTCAAAACATCGTTTCTAAAAGTGGCAAATTTATAAAAGGAAAAATACAAAAAATCATCGCATCACGCACATATGAAATTTACATACACTCTGGAAATCTATAACATTACTTATGTATGGGTTTACGATTAGAGTTTTTGTTTGATGGACATAAGTAGAACCAAAGCAGGTGAAATCAGAAGAAAAAAACTTTCTTCCCGTAGAAATTTGTACAAACATAAAATCGCGTCTAATACTGCCACTGATGGAATTATGCCGGTCGGGTTCTGTAAACACACACCATGTATATTTTACAGCTTCGCTTTCTTCAGCTTCGCACCCCTAAGCAAACTTCAGCATGACGTAAAAACAGAAAATTTCTAGGGATCGCTTACTTCAGTTGCATCGCTTTACAAATCTAACGCAAAGCACTAGATAAAATCCTATAATTGTATCTATCAGAAAGATTTCTTTCTTAGAAACAATCCGTATGAAGGGGAAAAATCAGTAGTGCATTTTTTTCAATTTTTTTCTTTTACTGCATAAGTTGATTCTGACTACTTATTAATTCATGCATACTTTTCCCTTTGTTTCTTAAAAAGTTTGCTCCGATTTGGAATCGTCTGATAGTTGTGTATAAAATGAAATCATAATACTTTTATTTAGATAGAAAGCATGAAAGAGCGGTGAATGATTGCTGAATCATTGCTTTTGATGTTTGACTGTTGGTTAGAAGCATTTTACGGCGAATTACAAAATATTTTACCAGTTTTGGAAACTGGAAAGTATAAGCTGCTAAAATGCTGTCCTTCACCTTTTTTCAATTAATTATGTCAGAAAAGTTTTAAAATACAACGTTGGTGAGAAATTATAGCCTAATAGAATTTTCGTAAAGCTTTAAATTTTAGGTTTCTTATCAACTTTGTTTTAGATTTTATAAAATATTTGTTGAAATATTTTCTAATATTACTGCAAACTGTGTAACTTAAAAGTCTTTTTCAATATAAAAACATAATTATCTTTTCCTTTCCATGTCGTTTTAGGTATTACTACTTCCGCACTTAATAAAAACAGCTCTTTGCACATTTTTTCTTGTTGTAGCTTTGCATTTAGTCATATAGACATGGTAGTGTGCAATAGTTCAATAAATCAAAACTTAATTTAGAATCACTTTCTTACGATGAGAGCAAACCTGGCTATGAAGGACTATACAGGAAATGAACGAAATGGTTTCGGATGTTGCCAGTTTTGGTAAGTGGCTAAATTAGGTATTTTAAGGAAAGTTGTTGTGATGACTTCTGAGCAGGAAATTATCGTGCGGAATATTTTGTAATCATATAATATTTTGATTATGTAAAAATGGATGATGATAAAAGGTTTTTTCAAGTGCGATTAAACTTGAGTAGGTATTGCAGGTATTGAAATTCCAGGCGTTGTAGTTTTTCAAAACAATTTTTTCTTGTTTCTTGTGTAATGGTCTTATAGGTATTATAGGTCTTTAATATGTATTCCAATTCCAGTAATAGTAATTTTATTATTATAAAGAAAGAAAAGAAAGAAAGATCAATCATTAAAATGTTTGCTAGATCATTGGTTGACCACAATTGTCCAACTAGTTTGTTTTGTCATAAGCTACAAGTCCGTCCTTTACCACCATCTGAATAAGATGATCATGTTCCCCAAACTGGTAAATCAAGTGCTCCCAACTGCAAAATTTGAAAAAGCAAACAATGCAAATTAAGCACGAGTTTGTATGAATTTGCTAGTGTAACAACATTCAACAACTACTCCTAGAAACAATCATTTAAGTAAGTATTTTCAATTGCGGAGCACAGACTTACGTTGGAACGTCGACAAGAACAAGATCTCCCTTCTTTCCAACTTCAATGGAGCCATGAGTTTCAGACATTCCAAGTGATGCAGCCGCATTAATAGTACTGGCCACTAAAGCCTCTTCCAAACTCATGCTGAACAAAATGCATGCCAAATGCATGACCATTGGCTATCGAAAATAAAGTCAAAACAAGAAGAAAAAAAGCATAAAGAAACCATTGACATCAACATCCATTACATGTCAACACTACAATATATTACTGTTGAAGCCACAGCTGGAATACAAATTGAAGTCGAGAAATGAGGTACACCAAGAATATATTTCAATAATTTTTTGATATAATAGGACAGACAGTTAGTATATAATCTAGAAAATCGGTCGGTCGGATTGTGTATTGAAAAAAAGAATATTGATCTTTCTAAACTCGTTGCAAATGTTTTATATGAAGAACATTTTATGTTGAAACATAACGGAAATTGTATCGAAATTACCTTTCTTGCTCAGCGTCTTCTATTTCTATTTGTTCTTTGTTTACATAAATGTATGAAACACTTATTTCATGGGAATGTGTGATTGCCCTTTTCTCAAAGGAAATATATTTTTGTGATTTTTTCTTACCATTGCAAGGCAGTACGCATTGGGATTGAAATCAGATCCTAAAGCGATCGGAACGTTTGCGTCAATCATTTTTCTCGCTGGCGGTGGCTCTAATTTCAGAATGTATGCAGTCGTTGGGAGTAGCACTGCGATTCCTCCGTACTTTCCCATTTCCTCTATTGCCTTGTCAGATATTTTTTCCAGATGACTCATCACTTCCGCCTGAATGGATGCTCCCATCTGCGTATTTGAACAGATTGCTGACATGAAGTACGGACACAAGATTTGCCTATTCTATTTCTTTTGCACATTTAAGAAAAATATACTCCCGCCGTTCCTGGTCAGTTAACAAGCTTTCACACATACTTTCTATTCTCCTATTCAATTAAAATCAACGGAGAAATCTTCCTAAAAGATTAATGTGCATAACAGAATTGCAAACACAAGTACACAGGTCTGAACATTTAATAGACATGGAACGATACCGTTAAAGCTACTGAAGCTGATAGCTTACCTTTTTATTTCACTCGTTTATCATTTGAGTAGTTATATACCAGCAAGTAAACAAATTTATAAACGAGCATTTACCAGTCGATATATCCACCAAGAAAAAACACCTCAGTTTATGCAAATAATGAATTTGATTCAGGTGGAAGTAAATTGGTTGAAACCCCTTTTCTAAGTAAAAAGCTATTGTGTCATGGTAATAAAGAAAAACTCTAATGGTTTAGCTGCAATTTTATTGCAACATAAAATTTCCCTTTTCCACCGTATCTAAACTGAAATTAATCTCATTTCGCAAGCAAAAAATTAACAATCTACATCTAAATTTTTCTGACATGAGTAGAGAATCTAATTTACAATGAATTTTTAAATGCTCAAATTGATATCTATAGGGTTTCAACATTTTTGATTTTGAGCTCGTGTTACCGTCGTTGAACTCAAGGAGAAACGTAAATTCATGAATTTTCA
>JAANSO010003708.1:0-11014 GCA_036507315.1 Lepidocyrtus fimetarius | reverse complement strand
AATGATGAGGGATGATCCTATATGATCCAGATGATGAATCATGATTTCTGCTTTTTCATACTCCCTCCCGAAACTGGAAGTTTCCTTCTTCGTTGAAGTATCCTCCCTCCAGGTCCAGGTCAAATTCTAATCTCGCAACTTTCACTACAGGTCTGGTGTAGATTCCTTTTGCGGTTTTTATTTTTAAGACTCGTACGATGTTGTCCGCGCCGGGGATGACGTCGATGACGACTCCTATGGGGAATTCTCCTCTTACTTTCAAACTTTCGTCGAGTAACAGGATCACTTCTCCGATTTTGATGTTAGGCTGCGGTTGAGTCCATTTTTTGCGTTGTTGAAGGGTAGGGAGGTATTCCTTAACCCATCTTGTCCAGAAATGCTCTGTTAGCATTTGTACTTTCCTCCAGCGCTTGGAACGAAGGAGGTCACTGTCGTCGTACACTCCAAAGGGTTGGAACTTGCTGCTGGTACCGATGAGGAAATGGAATGGTGTAAGGGCTTCAGCTGCATCCTTTTCCTCTGGAACACTGGTGATTGGTCTTGAGTTGATGACTGCTTCTGCTTCAGTCAGGAACGTCACGAACTCGTCAAATTTTAGGGTTTTTGTTGTAAGTACTGCTTTTAACGCAGTTTTAACGGAACGAACCATTCGTTCCCAGGTTCCTCCAAAATGGGGCGCTCCAGGTGGGGTGAATTTCCACACGATCTCCAGGGCAGAAGCCTTGTCCACTAGGTCACTTTGTTGTAGATCTAGAACTGATTTCTTCAGTTCTGCGTCTGCTCCTCTCAGGTTAGTCCCGTTGTCGCTCCAAATTGTTTTTGGAGCTCCTCGTCTATTGATAAGTCTGCGTAGTGCTAAAATGCACGCGTCGCTGCTTAAGTCGTTGGCCGCCTCCAGGTGAACTGCACGGGTTGACAAACAGGTGAAAATTACTCCGTACACTTTCACTTGGCTTCTTCTAACGGAAATGAGGTAGGGGCCAAAGTAGTCCAATCCTATAGTGGTAAAGGGTCTGCTGGGCTGGCTAATGCGGAAATCTGGTAAGTTTCCCATATATGGTGCTGTTGAATTGTAATTTTTCTTCTTGCAAAACAGGCAAGCTCGAACAACTCCTCTCACGGCTGATGTTATGAAAGGGATCCAAAACTTCTGTCTTACTTCATTTTTCACAGTTTCTGCCCCTTGGTGGAGCATTTGATTATGATAATGTGCAATTATCATCTTCGTCAAGGAAAAACCTTTCACTCACCCGGCTCGTAACTTTGCGCATGATGGTTTCGGTTTTGACGTCTTCTTTGGAGCGCTGTGATGGCCTTTGTTTGACTCCGACATCTTCCAAGGAGAACTTTTCTTTAACTAGTTGATGAAGGTAATCGCTTTCTGCATCATGGCTACAGGTGAAGAGATAATTAATTTGATGATTGTTTCTCCCTCCCGTAGGCCCATGAAGAGCCCATCCAAGCTTGCACTTTGTTGCAATGGGCTGGTTATTTTCTCCCTCCATTATTTGGCGGGCGATGATTAACTGGATGTGGGGTTGGCCTATTAGCATTGCAGGCCTTTGTTGTTTTAAATACTTCATCTGTAGTCCTTTAAGATGAGGGTAAGTCTTGATAACTTTGTTGTAATCCACATCAGGGGCTGGTATTTCCAAATCTATGACAGTCCTGATGTCGTCCATCTTGAATCTTTCTTTCCCTCCAACAGGTCCAACAAGGCATTTAATACGTTGACTGTTGCTTTCTATTTGCTCGGTGTCCTTTCGAAGCCACTTGATTTTTAAGGGATCGTTGACTCCGACGATGCCAAGCTGCTTAGCAATGTCTTCTTTGATGAGAGTGCACGTGCTTCCTTGGTCAATCAATGCGTTGATAACGCGTGCCTCTCCTTCTTTGTTGTAGATGGACACTGGCAGGATACGAAGTAAAGTCCCAACTTGGCCCAATTCTGATATGTTGCCGTTGGTTTGTACCGCTTCCTCACTCTCTGAAGAGGCATTGTCCCTTTGTTCTGAGTTGCTGTTGTTATCTTGTTTCTTCTGTACTTTTGCGCCATGCAAAAGTGTGCTATGTTTGGAGGAGCATCCTTCAATTTGGCATGTCCTCGTTGACTTGCATATTTTAATGTTGCATCTGGGGTTGAGGCATCGAAAGCAGAGCTTGAGATCCTTAACCTTCTCCATTCTTTCATCTGCTGACATTCGGCGAAAGTCCGGGCAAATGGCGATGAAGTGTTCTTTGTTGCACAGCGTGCAACGGGATTTTCTTTTATTTTCATCCTTCTGGGTGTTACTGGCTTCTTTAATCGAAGAAGCTTTCTTGGTTGTTGGTGATGATGATGATGAAGAGACGGTGAAGATATCTTGTGACTTCTTCTTTTTCTTCTCCTTTTCTTTGTCCTTATCTCCATCATCCTTGAAATTGGGTTCCGTGACACGGCTGGCTGCTTTTGCCATATGGCTGATGAAATTGGAAAAATCTGCTATGCTGGGCTGAGGATTAACAACCTTTGCCATTCCCCATTGAAGATTAAGGAATTGAGGTAATTTTTTCTCTAATTCCTTTAAAAACTCCGGATTATGCAAATATATGGTACTATTCATGTACTGTAAAGTGAGTGTAAGACTTCTTACTGCAGCGGCAAAGTCCATTAGCATGCTCAGGTCATCCTTTGGTGGTGGAATTTTTCTTACTTTGTTGTACAAGGCTTGTACAATAAAGTCTGGTTGTCCGTATCGTTCTTTTAATGCTTCCATTACAATGTTTGGATCAGAGGTGGGATTGAGTAGTAGTGGTTCAATGAGTCGTCTGGGTTCTCCTTTGACTGCTTCCCCTAAGCGTGCTATGTTTTCAGAGTTGGAGAATTTACATTCTCGTGTAGATTCTCTAAACCGATGCTCAAAGTAAGGCCAGGTCAATGGATCTCCTTTGAAGGTGGTAAGCTGACTGTGTTTACCCTGCCTTGCGACGTATTGAAGTTGCTGTTGGTTTTGCATAGTTAACATGTTTGTTAACGCTGAAGCTAAATCATTAAATCCTCCCTGTGTGCTTGTTGCAGCGGTTGATGCTCCCATTCCAATGTTCGGCTGTTGTTGCTGATAAAAGGAGGGCTGGCATGTAGGCTGCTGCTGTTGTACTGGTATGAAGCCGAAATAATTTGAATAACCTAGATTATTCATTTGCTGATACGGCTGAATTGGTTGCTGTTGATAAGTATGAACTTGCTGATATGCAGATGGTTGCTGATAAGAAATCGGTTGGTATGGGTTGTAGCCTTGTCCTTGAACAAAGGACGAGACTGGCGCCGGCGGCGGTCCTCCTGCTGCTGAACTGACAACTGGAGGTGGTGGCTGGGTCATCCACGATGACTGAATCCCAAATGGATTGAAGGGTGTGGCACTAGCCACTGATTCTATTGTGCTGCTGCTCATCAAGGGCCTTGACTGAGCAGGAGTGACTTGCGTTGCTGAAACTGGATGCTGAATATTTACAATAGGTAAAGTATTTTGATACCTGATAGCCGGAGCGGCTGCTGCTGAAGTAACCGTGGAGGTGGCTATCGTTGCTGGTGGTGGCTGACTTGATGTGATGCTAGGTGTGGCTGGAGTCCCACCTGTAACTTGAATTGCTGATGTGGAGGGAGTAACGGCGTTATTTCCCTGTTGCTGGTATGCCTGTAGTTGCTGTTGCATATTACTGAATAATGCTTGTACCTCCGGTGGCATTGATGCTATTAGCTGTGCAGGTGGTAGCTGCTGCGGAGGCGGTTGAGCTGCGGGTAGAACGGATGTCTGTGATGCTGCTGTGGTAGCCGTAACTGATGCTTGGGTTGTAGTAGAAGTACTGGTGGAGGTGGCAGGTGGTTGCTTTCCCCCTTTGACTACTCCTGATTTTCTTTTCATACTAGGTAGGTTGCTGAATTGTTGGCCAAATTGCAGAGGTGGAGCTGTTGTTCTTGATCTGGTTTGCTGGGAAATTGGAGTTGATTTGTCTGGTTGCCCCTGTTGGGCTTGGTTAGGGTCTACCACTGTTTCATCGGAATCGTCGTCATCGGATTCTTCTGTGTCTTCATGGCGTCCCCCTTGTATGAAGCGTTGGCGAGATTCCTCACTAAAGATTAGGATATTTTCCCCCACTGGCTTTACTGGTGATGAATCAACTCCTCCCACTGCTCCTTCTAGTGATGAGTCATCCTTGACCCCATCACCCCCATTGTCTCCTTCCCCTGATGGTAGTTCTGGCTTATCACCAGTACCTGACATGGTTACTGATGATAAATGAACAATTCACTTCCTACCTAACTGTACTACTACTTTTTAAACTTGTTTTGACTTGTCTTTGACTTTAAAATTAAAAATTTTAATAAAAAACACTGACTGGCCAGACTTTTACTAAAAAAACTGTTTTAAAAATTTACTGCTCGTCCATAGCACTGTAAATTCCCGAGAAGGACCTAATGTCCTTTAAATAACAATTGAATTTAAAACTGTTTAAAAAATTACTGCTCGTCCATAGAACTGGAGTTTCACTGGGAAGGACCAAATGAGGAAACTGATTGAATTAGAGCGGATTCAATGAAGTTGCCTTATTAAACTTTGTTTCGATAGCTGATTTAGGAATTTTATTTAACTGATTTTGAATGTGAAATGTGTGATTTTGCTTGTAAAATGTAACTGATTATGAAATTAATATTAAAGCACAATGCTGGCCTTTTGGAACTTAAATTTTGAATGAAAGTAACTGAACAACGGACAAAAATAAGGTGGACGATGATACGCAAGGTCGGAGGAGATAATTAAATTTTTAACTGTCAAAACCGGCTTTAACTATTTAATACCACTTTAAAATTAATGGCACGGTTATTTACATTAAAATATAACTTATCTCGAAGAAATAAAACACTTATGGTTTTGATTTTAATTAAAAACTAATGAAAGGAAATTATTTTCAACAATTTTAATGGAATTTAACAATTTTAACACGAAAAAACAAAATGTCTGCCACAGCACTGGCACACCCGCTTCCTTCAAGTCTTTTTCAGCAACTGATGTTGATTTTCAAGGGGGCTTACTTGTTTTCCCCATCTCCTGCTTCTTCTTCTTGTTTTGCGATACAAAAGATTTTAGAGGGGTCTCTAAAGTTTTGTGCCGATCCTAAAGTTTGTAGCAGCAGCTACAATCTTTTGTAATGCTCGTTCGTTGTGGACAGCTCTCTGTACATTGGGTTGGTAAGTTTTTGTGGAATTGTGTGGATTTGTTAATCCACTTTTGATCCTTTCGTGATCCATTTTTAGGTGGATATCATCACTCATCTGTGGTTGTATGTACAAGTCGTGAGGGGTGATGATTAGGATTATGATGATCCTTGTTGTGTAGCGATATTTCCATGGATTATGATATAGGAATATTGCTAGTTTAAAAATGGATCACTAATTTTCTTACTAAATTAATGATGAGGGATGATCCTATATGATCCAGATGATGAATCATGATTTCTGCTTTTTCATACTCCCTCCCGAAACTGGAAGTTTCCTTCTTCGTTGAAGTATCCTCCCTCCAGGTCCAGGTCAAATTCTAATCTCGCAACTTTCACTACAGGTCTGGTGTAGATTCCTTTTGCGGTTTTTATTTTTAAGACTCGTACGATGTTGTCCGCGCCGGGGATGACGTCGATGACGACTCCTATGGGGAATTCTCCTCTTACTTTCAAACTTTCGTCGAGTAACAGGATCACTTCTCCGATTTTGATGTTAGGCTGCGGTTGAGTCCATTTTTTGCGTTGTTGAAGGGTAGGGAGGTATTCCTTAACCCATCTTGTCCAGAAATGCTCTGTTAGCATTTGTACTTTCCTCCAGCGCTTGGAACGAAGGAGGTCACTGTCGTCGTACACTCCAAAGGGTTGGAACTTGCTGCTGGTACCGATGAGGAAATGGAATGGTGTAAGGGCTTCAGCTGCATCCTTTTCCTCTGGAACACTGGTGATTGGTCTTGAGTTGATGACTGCTTCTGCTTCAGTCAGGAACGTCACGAACTCGTCAAATTTTAGGGTTTTTGTTGTAAGTACTGCTTTTAACGCAGTTTTAACGGAACGAACCATTCGTTCCCAGGTTCCTCCAAAATGGGGCGCTCCAGGTGGGGTGAATTTCCACACGATCTCCAGGGCAGAAGCCTTGTCCACTAGGTCACTTTGTTGTAGATCTAGAACTGATTTCTTCAGTTCTGCGTCTGCTCCTCTCAGGTTAGTCCCGTTGTCGCTCCAAATTGTTTTTGGAGCTCCTCGTCTATTGATAAGTCTGCGTAGTGCTAAAATGCACGCGTCGCTGCTTAAGTCGTTGGCCGCCTCCAGGTGAACTGCACGGGTTGACAAACAGGTGAAAATTACTCCGTACACTTTCACTTGGCTTCTTCTAACGGAAATGAGGTAGGGGCCAAAGTAGTCCAATCCTATAGTGGTAAAGGGTCTGCTGGGCTGGCTAATGCGGAAATCTGGTAAGTTTCCCATATATGGTGCTGTTGAATTGTAATTTTTCTTCTTGCAAAACAGGCAAGCTCGAACAACTCCTCTCACGGCTGATGTTATGAAAGGGATCCAAAACTTCTGTCTTACTTCATTTTTCACAGTTTCTGCCCCTTGGTGGAGCATTTGATTATGATAATGTGCAATTATCATCTTCGTCAAGGAAAAACCTTTCACTCACCCGGCTCGTAACTTTGCGCATGATGGTTTCGGTTTTGACGTCTTCTTTGGAGCGCTGTGATGGCCTTTGTTTGACTCCGACATCTTCCAAGGAGAACTTTTCTTTAACTAGTTGATGAAGGTAATCGCTTTCTGCATCATGGCTACAGGTGAAGAGATAATTAATTTGATGATTGTTTCTCCCTCCCGTAGGCCCATGAAGAGCCCATCCAAGCTTGCACTTTGTTGCAATGGGCTGGTTATTTTCTCCCTCCATTATTTGGCGGGCGATGATTAACTGGATGTGGGGTTGGCCTATTAGCATTGCAGGCCTTTGTTGTTTTAAATACTTCATCTGTAGTCCTTTAAGATGAGGGTAAGTCTTGATAACTTTGTTGTAATCCACATCAGGGGCTGGTATTTCCAAATCTATGACAGTCCTGATGTCGTCCATCTTGAATCTTTCTTTCCCTCCAACAGGTCCAACAAGGCATTTAATACGTTGACTGTTGCTTTCTATTTGCTCGGTGTCCTTTCGAAGCCACTTGATTTTTAAGGGATCGTTGACTCCGACGATGCCAAGCTGCTTAGCAATGTCTTCTTTGATGAGAGTGCACGTGCTTCCTTGGTCAATCAATGCGTTGATAACGCGTGCCTCTCCTTCTTTGTTGTAGATGGACACTGGCAGGATACGAAGTAAAGTCCCAACTTGGCCCAATTCTGATATGTTGCCGTTGGTTTGTACCGCTTCCTCACTCTCTGAAGAGGCATTGTCCCTTTGTTCTGAGTTGCTGTTGTTATCTTGTTTCTTCTGTACTTTTGCGCCATGCAAAAGTGTGCTATGTTTGGAGGAGCATCCTTCAATTTGGCATGTCCTCGTTGACTTGCATATTTTAATGTTGCATCTGGGGTTGAGGCATCGAAAGCAGAGCTTGAGATCCTTAACCTTCTCCATTCTTTCATCTGCTGACATTCGGCGAAAGTCCGGGCAAATGGCGATGAAGTGTTCTTTGTTGCACAGCGTGCAACGGGATTTTCTTTTATTTTCATCCTTCTGGGTGTTACTGGCTTCTTTAATCGAAGAAGCTTTCTTGGTTGTTGGTGATGATGATGATGAAGAGACGGTGAAGATATCTTGTGACTTCTTCTTTTTCTTCTCCTTTTCTTTGTCCTTATCTCCATCATCCTTGAAATTGGGTTCCGTGACACGGCTGGCTGCTTTTGCCATATGGCTGATGAAATTGGAAAAATCTGCTATGCTGGGCTGAGGATTAACAACCTTTGCCATTCCCCATTGAAGATTAAGGAATTGAGGTAATTTTTTCTCTAATTCCTTTAAAAACTCCGGATTATGCAAATATATGGTACTATTCATGTACTGTAAAGTGAGTGTAAGACTTCTTACTGCAGCGGCAAAGTCCATTAGCATGCTCAGGTCATCCTTTGGTGGTGGAATTTTTCTTACTTTGTTGTACAAGGCTTGTACAATAAAGTCTGGTTGTCCGTATCGTTCTTTTAATGCTTCCATTACAATGTTTGGATCAGAGGTGGGATTGAGTAGTAGTGGTTCAATGAGTCGTCTGGGTTCTCCTTTGACTGCTTCCCCTAAGCGTGCTATGTTTTCAGAGTTGGAGAATTTACATTCTCGTGTAGATTCTCTAAACCGATGCTCAAAGTAAGGCCAGGTCAATGGATCTCCTTTGAAGGTGGTAAGCTGACTGTGTTTACCCTGCCTTGCGACGTATTGAAGTTGCTGTTGGTTTTGCATAGTTAACATGTTTGTTAACGCTGAAGCTAAATCATTAAATCCTCCCTGTGTGCTTGTTGCAGCGGTTGATGCTCCCATTCCAATGTTCGGCTGTTGTTGCTGATAAAAGGAGGGCTGGCATGTAGGCTGCTGCTGTTGTACTGGTATGAAGCCGAAATAATTTGAATAACCTAGATTATTCATTTGCTGATACGGCTGAATTGGTTGCTGTTGATAAGTATGAACTTGCTGATATGCAGATGGTTGCTGATAAGAAATCGGTTGGTATGGGTTGTAGCCTTGTCCTTGAACAAAGGACGAGACTGGCGCCGGCGGCGGTCCTCCTGCTGCTGAACTGACAACTGGAGGTGGTGGCTGGGTCATCCACGATGACTGAATCCCAAATGGATTGAAGGGTGTGGCACTAGCCACTGATTCTATTGTGCTGCTGCTCATCAAGGGCCTTGACTGAGCAGGAGTGACTTGCGTTGCTGAAACTGGATGCTGAATATTTACAATAGGTAAAGTATTTTGATACCTGATAGCCGGAGCGGCTGCTGCTGAAGTAACCGTGGAGGTGGCTATCGTTGCTGGTGGTGGCTGACTTGATGTGATGCTAGGTGTGGCTGGAGTCCCACCTGTAACTTGAATTGCTGATGTGGAGGGAGTAACGGCGTTATTTCCCTGTTGCTGGTATGCCTGTAGTTGCTGTTGCATATTACTGAATAATGCTTGTACCTCCGGTGGCATTGATGCTATTAGCTGTGCAGGTGGTAGCTGCTGCGGAGGCGGTTGAGCTGCGGGTAGAACGGATGTCTGTGATGCTGCTGTGGTAGCCGTAACTGATGCTTGGGTTGTAGTAGAAGTACTGGTGGAGGTGGCAGGTGGTTGCTTTCCCCCTTTGACTACTCCTGATTTTCTTTTCATACTAGGTAGGTTGCTGAATTGTTGGCCAAATTGCAGAGGTGGAGCTGTTGTTCTTGATCTGGTTTGCTGGGAAATTGGAGTTGATTTGTCTGGTTGCCCCTGTTGGGCTTGGTTAGGGTCTACCACTGTTTCATCGGAATCGTCGTCATCGGATTCTTCTGTGTCTTCATGGCGTCCCCCTTGTATGAAGCGTTGGCGAGATTCCTCACTAAAGATTAGGATATTTTCCCCCACTGGCTTTACTGGTGATGAATCAACTCCTCCCACTGCTCCTTCTAGTGATGAGTCATCCTTGACCCCATCACCCCCATTGTCTCCTTCCCCTGATGGTAGTTCTGGCTTATCACCAGTACCTGACATGGTTACTGATGATAAATGAACAATTCACTTCCTACCTAACTGTACTACTACTTTTTAAACTTGTTTTGACTTGTCTTTGACTTTAAAATTAAAAATTTTAATAAAAAACACTGACTGGCCAGACTTTTACTAAAAAAACTGTTTTAAAAATTTACTGCTCGTCCATAGCACTGTAAATTCCCGAGAAGGACCTAATGTCCTTTAAATAACAATTGAATTTAAAACTGTTTAAAAAATTACTGCTCGTCCATAGAACTGGAGTTTCACTGGGAAGGACCAAATGAGGAAACTGATTGAATTAGAGCGGATTCAATGAAGTTGCCTTATTAAACTTTGTTTCGATAGCTGATTTAGGAATTTTATTTAACTGATTTTGAATGTGAAATGTGTGATTTTGCTTGTAAAATGTAACTGATTATGAAATTAATATTAAAGCACAATGCTGGCCTTTTGGAACTTAAATTTTGAATGAAAGTAACTGAACAACGGACAAAAATAAGGTGGACGATGATACGCAAGGTCGGAGGAGATAATTAAATTTTTAACTGTCAAAACCGGCTTTAACTATTTAATACCACTTTAAAATTAATGGCACGGTTATTTACATTAAAATATAACTTATCTCGAAGAAATAAAACACTTATGGTTTTGATTTTAATTAAAAACTAATGAAAGGAAATTATTTTCAACAATTTTAATGGAATTTAACAATTTTAACACGAAAAAACAAAATGTCTGCCACAGCACTGGCACACCCGCTTCCTTCAAGTCTTTTTCAGCAACTGATGTTGATTTTCAAGGGGGCTTACTTGTTTTCCCCATCTCCTGCTTCTTCTTCTTGTTTTGCGATACAAAAGATTTTAGAGGGGTCTCTAAAGTTTTGTGCCGATCCTAAAGTTTGTAGCAGCAGCTACAATCTTTTGTAATGCTCGTTCGTTGTGGACAGCTCTCTGTACATTGGGTTGGTAAGTTTTTGTGGAATTGTGTGGATTTGTTAATCCACTTTTGATCCTTTCGTGATCCATTTTTAGGTGGATATCATCACTCATCTGTGGTTGTATGTACAAGTCGTGAGGGGTGATGATTAGGATTATGATGATCCTTGTTGTGTAGCGATATTTCCATGGATTATGATATAGGAATATTGCTAGTTTAAAAATGGATCACTAATTTTCTTACTAAATTAATGATGAGGGATGATCCTATATGATCCAGATGATGAATCATGATTTCTGCTTTTTCATACTCCCTCCCGAAACTGGAAGTTTCCTTCTTCGTTGAAGTATCCTCCCTCCAGGTCCAGGT
>JAANSO010003707.1:0-11021 GCA_036507315.1 Lepidocyrtus fimetarius | reverse complement strand
AATTTCTGAGGCTAGTATATGTATGTAAGCAAAAATATTCCTGGTCCATAACCCAAGTTGGGGTAAATTTTGTTGAATAATAATTGAAATAAAAATATAGAAAAAGTCTCAATAGGTTGCTTTATGGATACATTCAGGTTAGTACAATAACGCAAAAAGGATTTAAACAAAGCCATTTTTGCAATTATTTCTTGTAGTCAGCAAATTAAACCTCATCACTGTTTAATCAATTGACTCAATCATTTGATTTCGTATATTATATCGCTTATCTCATAACTTGAAGGCTCCACCTTATTACTAGCTTAATTTTTTATTGTTTTTTAACATGCACCGGAGACGTATAGCACAATATTAATACTGCTCACTTAAACCAACCGCCCTATTCATTTGCTAATTAATTCCAATAGCAAAATAGGTATCTGGAGGAAACGCTGTACGCGTAAATTTAACGAAAATTCATTGCATTATCAGTCTTATAATTCACATTTGCGTAATAGCATGTTAGATTAAAACAGTTGTAAAAGCTTCAGCTTTAGTTCAAAATGAATAATACACTTAAATTTTTATTTTATTTATTGTTGTTGTTAAACACAATAGTTTTGAAAGTGTCATCTCATCGCCAGACAGAAACACTAAAACGAATTAAACTAGGTATAAACTTTGTTTGGAATTGTAGCTGGCATGAAAATTTCGATTATTATTTTGCTTAAATGAAATATAACTTTAATAATTTAAATAGGCTGGAATTCGAATAGTCATCTACATCCACTTGATCCATTAACTGCCATGTGAAATTCATTCTGCTTCAGGAATTATTCGCCAGCATAATCGTACATCCTGGATATTTAACCGTATTAATCTATATGAACCTGAGAAAAGCTTGCTGCTTTCATCCTATCTTAAAAACGAAATACCACAGAACATTCCCCGAAAAGCTTTCGCCATAATCTTAAATAGCCAAACTCTTTCTGCTGTGGAAGTTGTTGTGAACCTAAATCAAAAAACAATTGAATCATGGGTAGATTTACCAGGTCGCTTACAACCAGCTACAAACCGCCCTGATAGAAATTTAGCGGAAGAAATAGTTATCGCTGATACAGACGTCCAGGAAAGGTGTCGCCGGCTCGGATGGTCTAACATGTCACTAGTTGCAGCCGACATTTGGCCAATTGGCTACATTGGGGATAGACCCGATCTTAACCCTGAAAACCGATTAGTTCAGTCGTTCTTTTATGGAAAAATGTTTTGGAATGATAACGAATACGGTAAAATTCCTAAATCAAGTAAATAAGCTTTTACTATTTAAATTTAATTTGATTTTATAAAATTAATATTTTTGTAGCACATCCGTTTGACTTTGCTGCAACAATTGATATTAAAAATAGAAAAGTGACCTCAATAGAGGACCTCCCTCTTTGTGATTCTTCCTTTACTGAATGCAACGACAGAAGTGTTTCCTCGTAAAACAGCAAACTACGACTATCGACTAAGAGGAGGGGAAACTTTCTTACGTTCTGATTTAAAGCCAATTAAAATTCGGCAACCTAAAGGCTCCAGCGTCACTGCAAAAGGTCACCTCGTACAGTGGCAGAAATTTCAATTTCGAATTGGATTCAATGAAAGGGAAGGGCTCATAATTCATCACGTTGGATATTACGACGATTCACCACCAAAAGATGAAAATGGGCTGGGAAATTCAAACAAGAAATTATTTCGCCCTCTTTTTTATAGGCTGAGCCTATCAGAGACTTTCATTCCGTATGGGGATCCTCGTCCACCTTATCAACGAAAAGGTGCCTACGACATGGGAGAATTAGATATTGGGATTGGAGCGAATGAATTAAATTCACATGAGTACTGTTTGGGAGACAGAGTCAAGTTCTTTGACGCTTACATTAATGATCCTTACGGAGAACCTCGAAGACTTAAAAATGCCATTTGTATTTTTGAAGAGGATAACGGAATCTTATGGAAACATACAGATTACAGAACAGCAAAGTCGTCATTAGTTCGATCTCAAAGATTAAATGTAGCTTTTATGGCAACAATTGGAAATTACGATTATCTTTTTACCTGGCAGTTTTATCAGGATGGAACCATACAATATGAAACACGTTTAACAGGAATTCTCAGCACAAATCTGATTGCTCCAGGAAGCGGGACAGATGGTCACGGTACAATCGTTTCACCGCAAGTTAACGCACAATTTCATCAGCACATTTTTGCCATGAGAATAGATTCTGAAATTGATGGTAACGCTAATTCAGTTGCAACGTTAGATGTTTGTCCAAGCCCTTCTCCTTATCACCAAGCTTTTACATCAAAAGAAACAATTTTTCAAACTGCAAATGACTCCAAAACTTACTCATCCTATTTAACTTCCCGTTCTTGGCTCATGCTAAGCTCGGATCGTCGTAATCCATATACAAAGTCAAACACAGCTTATAAACTTATTCCAAAACAGCACGCAAAATTTTTAGTCTCCAAGGATAGTCCCCTGTACCCTAAAGCAGAATTTTCAGAGTATGATGTTTGGGTAACTCCGTATCGGGAAGGACAATTATACGCAGGGGATAGGTATTTAAACAACAGTGGACTTCCGGCTTGGGTACGTCAAGCTGAGGGTGAGAGCATTGAAAATCGTGATATTGTTCTCTGGCACATCTTTAGAGTTGACCACGTGCCTCGAGTTGAAGATTTTCCTGTTATGCCTAACGAGTAAGTTTAATTCTATTCAGTTAATTTTTCATCTGCTTTTAAAAATGTTCGTTCACTCATACCTTTTTGTATTAACCAAATTAATTACAGGGCCACAGGATTTACAATGAAACCTTTCAACTTTTTTAATCAAAATCCTGCACTTGACGTTCCACCACCTTCATCATCAAGAAATTACTACTAAAATGAAATTAAATAGCAGCAAATGCTTTAAGCTGATAATAATATTTTGTAAATTAAAATTTGAAAATATTTCTTAAATTTTAAGAATAAATATCTATTTAAAATAAAAATTGTGTCGTTGAAAGAATTTTTGGCGGAAACTTATAGAATTAATAGAATTTTGCTATTAACATTCATTAATTTTTGAAAGATTATTGCTGCGTTCATATTTACTTCCTAATTAAAATCAAATGGGAAGTTGAGAATTTTGATTAAAAAAACTATCTGTTGATTGGTCATAACCTCATCGCTACAAATTGCTTCAAATAATTGACAATACTGCCAATTTTTACGGTCTTAAATTCACTAAATGTAGGCCTTATATTTTCATTATAACAATTTGTAAGGGTACATCTTCGCTGACAAAAAGAACTAGGCTAATTTAAAAATGAGAGCTGGATGCATTTTGTATATAATTAGAAGTGAGGTGCGAGTAAACACTAAATCGTTTAAGCATGTATTCGAAAACAATATTCAAAATTTTTATTTTAGAACACACCTCACATTAAGTAAATGAAATGCCATTAGTGATGGTTTATTAGTTCACTGATATTTTGATGAAAATTTGTCATATTATCACGTATAAATTGATCTAATAATGTGTTTACAACACTATTAAAAGAACAGGTTTATTACTTGCCGTTATTGATGTAACAAACAAGCTTTAAGTGACCTACTAATAAGGAACAATCGGAAGCATTTGAGACATCAGAAGTGGTGAATTTTAGTTGAATATGCCAATTGTCAACAAAGTTACAGAAATAAATTAGCTTCATTAGTATCCCATAAAACATTCCCATTAAACAATTGATTTGAAAAAGGTAATTGTATTTTTAAAGTGTCATTGTGGTTGATATTTTGTATGCTATACGTAGGTAATTCAATTTTAATTATATTAATTTAAAACGTATGTGTAAGCATTTTAATACAAGAAAAAAGTTAAAAATATGTTACACAATGTGGGATTTTATTAAAAATTTATGTAATTAATTTAATTATTTCGAATTTGGTAAACGATTACCTGTAAAATCCTGAAAATGGGTGTAGCCTTCTTGCGCAAAACTTCCGCTCCATTAACAATTTGTTTTAAGTCCATCTTTGGTTCTTAAATTCTTAGGGTACTAAAAGTGCTGTACTAAATAATAAAGCAATGATATTTCGAGCTTTTGAATGAGTGCGATTTCTATTGTTTTCAGCCCTGTAGGCCTTTGTTTCATTATTTTGCATCCTTTAAACGATGAACATTCATAAAATGTCGACACGAATTATTGCAAGGATCAATTTAACATTTTTCTTGCCGGATGAATCATCATAGGCACATAAACATTTTTTCAGGATGACAACATGAAGAATGAAATGTCAATTTACAAAAAGAATGCTATAAAAGGTACAACAATTAAATAAGTACATATTTATTTTCGAGTGATGTTTGTTTTGTTATAATATAAAATACCTAAGTGAATTATATAAAAGGGCACAAGATCAAAATGTGTAAAATATGTCTCTTCTGTGTCTGCGAATAATGAGGCAAAGACAGGGAACATTTGTTTGCATCCCTTAATTATTTTTGAATTTACATTGCGTTGTTGTATCTCATTTGTGAAAGTTGTTCCTTTAATGGCTTTAGAATATATATTTTGGCATGTGCTGTGCTGCTTATTGTTGCAGCTGCATAATTTTATTTGTATAAGTGAATTTAGAACTAACACGATTATTTAGATCAGAATCAAAGGTTGGCTTTTATTCAAATCAATGAGTTTATTTTCAAAAATTGATCGGTTATCTGAATGAAACATGCACACATTTAAATAGTTCAGTTTGACAAGTTTGGTTACATATTTCTTAAATTTTGTTATATAACCAAGCCTGCAAAGAACTTTTTAAAAACAATCGCGATGGACAAAAGACATATTATACAAGCGGATAAATGCTTACGAACAGTTCGCTTATGCAGAGAGCAACAAAAATGGAGGAAGTGGTTAATACAATTTACCGAAAGTGTCTATTCGTATACATATATGTTAATTAGTGTCAAAATAAAAGTTTGATTTTATATAATTGCTCCCATGCGATGACTGAATGCCGTTCAACAACATTTACAAAATTAGTATCAAGCGTACACAAAAAATATTTTTTACCTACGTAATAATTATTTTAGGTTTTTAACTTTTAAAGCTACACATTTGTTAATTAATTGCATATTTAAACTAAAAGCCTGACTTTTAGTTATTTCCATTTCACAACTCTTCTTTTAAATGTTTTATTTTGAATGTAGTAAATTTTAGTTTTTAGTAGGACGTTGGATAAGTACTTATTTAAGGTAAACCAGTAGAGTAAAATAAAAATGGCAGCAATAGTAAGATTAGCATTTTCACAATGAAAGTCCTTAACGGTTTTAAATGTGCAATCATATACTTTTTATAATAATATCTTCCAGCAACACTAATAATTATTTCTCATACATAATTGCTTATCTAAAAATATAAATTTTTTAGATTACTATAATACTGGGAGCGTTCTGTTGTCGTAATAAATCACTACTGTAATTAGATTCGTTGAGAATGAGGACTATCTATAAATTAAAGTACAACGACATTTATGATAACATGCAAAAATAGTCACATCGTACGTTAGTCTTTCCTCATCAAACTCAACAGCATAGCAGATTATAATGCAAAATTATTTATTAACATCTTACGCTTTCGTACCTACATAACACCTATGAATTCTTGAAGGGCAAAGGTAATCATGAAACTTTGCTAAACAGATTAATTTGGTTTTCTATTTTGACTCACAGTGTAATTTAGCTCAAAAAATTGCAAACTACAGCTCCAACAATGTTCTCTATTTGTAATATTGTTACATCCGCTTTTATGACCTTTTAGAAATGTTTTAAGATCTGCATTTGAATCAAAAACTTATAGTCATCCTAATGTTCTAATCAACTGGCCTTTAACATTTTTCACAAAGGCGTACCGCATCAAATTAAAATTTGGAATAATTATACTTTAATTCGTTACATAAACAAAAGTGAATCATGGTCGGAACTTGTTAAAAATGTCAAAGCAGAATATGAACTTTAGAAATAAAAATGCACAGGAATAATTATGCAGCACTTACCGTAATAAATGGACTGTAAAATAAAAAGTAAAACACACATTTTAAATATATTTACCCTTAAACATTTCCTTGATTCTTCCTACGACTTCAATAAGATACCTAGTATTCTTCATATTTTATAACGTACTTTTGTGTTTGAAGATTCCATTACATGAAATGATGATTTACGCCCAAGGTAAAAAGAATTTCGACCATATATTTTAAAAGTTACTACTTATGCCATTACATAAGTACTTGAGAAAATTGACGGGTCTAATTAAACTTATTTTCACACAAAGGATGCAACTTTTGAAAGTCACTTTTGGTGTGTTAACGAAACCAACAAACTCAACGATTAAGTGCAGCAACATTATTAGTTGAGATCAATCTTCTTTTGACACTTTTAGCTTTGTTAGCCCTTGGTAATGTCAACTTCATTAAACGCGTGTTTCGAATTTAATACTTCGGTACCATGTTCATGCTTCCTTTTTTAAATTTTAAATATTTGTTCTTTATTGCACTTTCCTTTTCATTCATCAACTGGTTCATTGCGCTTTAAAATTTGAGCGAATGAATAATCCAACAGCAGATTAGAATTTTTATACCTGTACCATCCTCCTACTGACTAAAATGCATTATGTTATTACCGTATTTGAAAGGAAAATTAATTATTTTTTTTTTGAAAGTCAAAAACGTCTCGATTTGGTATGTCAGATTTAGCTTTTATATGTCTTTAGAATTTAAAATCGTATCGTATTACATTTTACAAATGAGTCCATTCTAGCTGTGCATGTATAAGTTTTTAATTCCCATGTTGTGTAGTGGTAATTAAGGTATTACGCCGCATTAAAGCTTAGTAGAAAAACTTGGAGGAATTATGCTTTAAAATTAATGAAGGCTGCTACGAAGATGATTTAAAGAATGTTCTTTGATCTAATGCAAGAAACAATTTATACAGCAACTTTTTACATGTATCAAAAACCTAAATTTTGTGTCGCAGTTGGAGAGATATCAACTGGCTAAAATAAAAATAGATTAGCTTAATAGCTTAGGTGGAGACTTAATTAAGATTAAGTTTTCCGTTTGCATAGGTATACAATAAAATATAAAAGATTCTGAAATCTTAACAATTGCGCAACGATGAGAGGTAATTAAAACTGATGCAATTGAATTCCTTGATTAGCATAACAAATAATGAAGATTTGTGAAAATTATATTTCATTCATTCAGACTTTTGATTCTGAATCTCAAAGTATATTGTCTCGCCAACAATGGTGTTGACATAATCATTCAATTGAACAAATTAACCATAATGAAACTAAATTTGGTATACACTTATCAGACTCCGGGATGAATTTGTATTAGTGTTGGCAGGAGTATTGAGCTTGCCCATGTAATTGTAACCTTTTCGACATTCCATTAACAGCTTTGAATTTAATAGATTACTCGGAACCAATCATGCTTGCTTCATTTTAATTTTACAGGTTACTTGTTAAATGGTAGCCTCTTTTGTAAACTAGATTATGATATCATCATCCTGATGATGGCATTTAGAAAACATGGAGACAAGACGGGACATTGCCATATTTCAGTAAATATTGCAGTGTTGATATTTAAAATTCAAAATAACTAGTGATGCAGCTTTTGAATGACTAACCAAAGTTTGATGACACAACAACCACCTCGTTTTACGTAAAAATACTAATGCAATACCTATATACAGGCTATATTAGCTACAAAGTATATATAAATTATTTAGACTCTTCAACTTGTCCTTAAAAATCACAGGACTATACTGCTCGGCTTTTCCCATATTTTCATTCATTTGTGTAAAAAGAAAACCATTTCGCAATATTAATAAAATAATATGTAATTCAGAACACAAAGCAATATTTTAGGGCTTGCATCACAAAAAAGTGTTGCACTATCCCACATATTTGCATATATTTTACTAGATGATCTAATGTGGTCGGTCACTATCACAATCACTGGTAATTATCTAACAACGCGACGACAGAGCCAAAGATACTAATAAGATATCGTCATCCGATTGGAAAATTGCAAAAACTACGTGTCGAAAAGTAAGAAGTTATGAATGAAGAGATTTTTGTAGTTTTAAAATAAGTAATGATTTGTTTGGAATTTAATGAAATGATTAAATGACCAAATTGGGAGCATCACTTGCATGCAAAATACACTTACCATAAAATATATTTTCAAAATGTAGTTTGGCAGTACAGAGCGAAACTAAATAACTTACAAGCTAGGTAGGTTGTAGGTTAATGATGTGCCAATAAATGCGAAAACATTAAAAATAAGAAGGATGTAATATCTAATATAATTTTCAGATCATTGGTAACATACCAAATGTTCTTTCCCTTCTATTAATAGCCCGCAAGGAATTTCCTTTGTGAAGACTCAATCTTTGTTACTTATCTTTTCTCGTTAACTAACGTAAAATACATGCGGCAACTAAAGTCAGCTTTGCTTCAGAAGTAGATTAAAAAGTGAAAAATTACATCACGACGGCAGTCGATGATAATGTTTACGTTTGGATAAGTCTTGCATATTACAAAATGAAGCACAAATGATACTACGCACATTTAATTCTCATTTCGTTTTGCTTATATAGACGATGATGATGTACGTGACAATATCATTAGGCTATTGTTACCATAAATCTCCTACTATTAAGGATACTTTTTTGACATAGGTATAGTCACAATCACAACGACTTTGCACTGTTTTTTTTAGTTTATAGCAGTTCCCCAAGAGGAGACTCCCAAACAAAATGCGTCCCATGTCAGTCGAAACGAAACTACCAAGGGAGACGCACAAACGCATCTCTTCGAATCGTTGAAGCCAGAGAGGCAAGTAGTGTAACTTTAGACGTTCTTGTCTTCTGATGTCGATTTTCAAAGTTGCTCCCATCAAATTTATTCACTGTGCTATTTCCCAAACAGACAACCTGTTGTTTTGGTAAGTTAAACTGTTCGTTTGGCCGTGCTGATTTAAAAGGATCACTTTGTTCTTGTCTTCTGATGTCGATTTTCAAAGTTGCTCCCATCAAATTTATTCACTGTGCTATTTCCCAAACAGACAACCTGTTGTTTTGGTAAGTTAAACTGTTCGTTTGACCGTGCTGATTTAAAAGGATCACTTTTCTTTTTCATTGCCTTTTTTTACTTGCATTTTATTCATTGTTGTTGCTTCCTGTTCATTTTTCAGATTCCTTTATTGTCCTATTTATTGAGGACAGTTTAATAAGGATATTGCATTGGGGCGACTTATTTGAATAACTACATTAAGGAATTAAAAAGAGTGGCCGACTCGCACTAAAATATTTTTTCTTTGATAACATATTCTTTGTGTTGGTGCTTCATTGTGTTGCTTCGATTTCGAAAGGTGTGTCTTCCTCTTTAATTTCGTTGAATGGTGCGGACTGAACCTTTTCATGATTGTTTTTATTGAATGAACACACAAAAGGAAGACAACTCCTTATATTTTAGAACCTTTGCCTGTGTGCTGTTTAAATTAAACGAAAGAAATTTTCTACAACAATTATTGTGCAATGTGCAATATGTGCTTTTAAGCTTGATTTTTATTTTAATATCTTTCTGGGATTAACATAATCGGATACAAGCTCGAAGGTAAGAAAAATATTCCAATTTGACAATTGTCCATGAATTACCTGTGACATAGGCGTACGTTTAACAATCTCAAGTCATAAATTTTGATTATCTATTTTGATAAAAGTGTTAAACCTGGCGTGAAATTGTAATAAAATCAATCAGTGGGAGAGTAAGGCCCCTACCACAGTAAATTATGAATTAGACAGATCAGATTCATTTGACTTATTGGCCTGCCAGCAGTATTGTTCTAAGGACAATCAATAGATTGGGTTTAAAGATGTGATGTAATCGTAATATGCTTCAATTCAATCAAATCTTAAAGGTCACTGTTACAGTTAATAGGGTAAATATAGCAAGTTTGTCCTAGACCACACGGGCGTTGTCGATGTCAACTTATTATTATTACTAGTCAGCTATAAATATGGCTTAAACGACGGCTAGTGTCGCAACCTCCGCTAAAGTGAGGTCAGCTAAAGCATAACATCTTTGCATCGTCTTTTAATTGCAAAAACGCGTGAACTCAAAATGATGATTGTGATCGAATTAATTCATCTGATAAATTTTTTGTGTTTTCATTAGTCTGTGTTTTGATACTACTATTTATAACAGCATCAAAACAAGCACTATTAGCTTCAGCATCCATCTCTCAAGTAGATGTTTAATCTTGTGACAAAAGGATGCAAAGACTCTGCAAAAAAGTATTCCCATTGACAATCATGCGTTGCAATTAAAGACAAAAAATAATCGTTACGATTAAAAATTAGAACGAAAAATGTATATTTTTTCACTTTTTCTTTTAAGATGAAGATGTGAAAGGGACTCTTGTAAGGGCAAGTTGGTTGTAAATGAATCAGCATAAAATAAAAATGGATTAACATTTCAATTGATGATTAATTGATAAATACAATGTCTCAACACATACTTTTTTTTCGTAATATTTGATTTCATTGAATTAAGTCAATTGTGCGGTGTAGGACCACACAGCACATGAATCATTATTAAAATTTGACTTACCTTCCAAGCGCGTTTCATTTAGCCCTTATGTCCTGCAACATTAAGGTAGGTGGTTTATGACCTTCATAATGTTAATCTTATTGTTGCATGTGATTAATCGGCAAGTTTCATGAGTTGGCACCATATTTATTGATTGTTTAACCGTAACAGAATAAACTGTTTTCTCAAAAATTACAAGGTTTGATATTTGGTAATTTTTGATGACATATTATGTCTGTTTATACGTAGTAAAGTATTACCCCAATAAATTATAAATTATTCATAATTTCTTGCAATAATTTGACAAATAAGAGGGCTGTAAAATGACTTTCAAATTAGAGTGGACTGTACAAAATT